>JAECUM010037270.1:0-24249 GCA_016617855.1 Megalonaias nervosa
TATATATATATATATATATATATATATATATATATATATATATATATATATATATATATATATAGAGAGAGAGAGAGAGAGAGAGAGAGAGAGAGAGAGAGAGAGAGAAATGGCAGCATTGGTGGATACGTGCTAGTGCGTGTACATTACCATAACACACACTGGAAAAAGTAGTTTTGTCACTTGCTACTGGGTTGTTCGTGACCAGGGTCACAGTCTCCAGAATAAAGCAGGTACCCGCCTCCGCTACGATATCAAGCACGTGCTGAATGGACCTGGACCCTTCCACTGGAATGGACACGGACCGAACTGTACCTCCTCCTGTGGCATTGACCACAAAGTTGTTGCCCAGAGATCCCGCAGGGAGTGTAATAGTTAGGGTCACGTTACTGGTAGTTTGTGTCACCACAGTAAGTTCAGGGTTCTTAGGTGCTAATAAGAGAACACGTGACAGATATGAATATCTCAAATTGGTCTTGTTATCTTAAATGTTTTCTTTTCTTTAAAACACTCATCAATATCATCCTTGAAGCTTATCTTCAAAATCGTACTTTTAATACTGTATATTTTTCTCCCTATTTTCACTGTAGAAACTTATCTTTTTCAAGGCATGCATATATTGTGTCACTTGTAATATGGTTTTTGATGAAGAAAATTAACATGTACGCGTACAAACGTCTCTCATACTCTCTGAATGTCTATCAAAGGACACTTTGTAAGGTACAGTTATGTAGATATCTGACTGTATGTTTAGATAGGTCAATAGGTACTAAATAGGTGGCTGGGTGTTTGGATAGGCAATGGGTACTAGATAGGTGGTTGGGTGTTTGCATAGGCAAGTGGGTACTATATAGGTGGTTGGGTGTTTGGATAGGCATGTAGATACTTGATAGGTGGCTGGGTGTTTCGATAGGCAAGGAGATACTTGATAGGTTGGTACGTACCATAGCAAACATATGAAACTATTGTTGCTTGACTTTTTATCGGGTTGTTAGTGACGATGGTGATAACCTCTATAAGAAAGCAGCTGCCCGCTTCCGCTGCTGCATCAAGCACGTATTGAATGGATCTGGATACCCCCAACGATAAGGACACAGTTCGGTTTGTCCCGGCTCCTGTGACTTTAACTTCGAATGTGTTGCCAAGGGATCCTTGTGGTAAAGTCAGGTTCAAGGTTACATTGGTCGCTGTTTGTGCTACGGTAGTAACTAAAGGTGATGACGGTGCTGGAATTAGACGGAAAGATAATACTGAAGTTGCAATGTACGATGATGATCAACACATAAATCGTCATTCTCAAACTTGAAATTTTACTTTTTAAAGTAAATTCTTAATAATAGCACTGTCTGGATTTTTCTCTCCAGAACATAATGGAAGATAAAAACGGATACAATATTATAGGGGTAATTAGAATCAGTCCTGACTGGTTCCTTGCTCTCCAGAACCTATATCCTGCTTGTTTCCTAACTCTAGAATATAATAAAAGATTGGAAACTGATCCGATATTGTAGGGGTATTTATAATCAGTCCTGACTGGTCCCTAACTCTCTAAAATATAGTGAAATGTTGAAAATGGATAGAATATTATATAGGTAATTAGAATCAGAAACCATTTAAGAGATGTCTTTCCTCGCAGTCGAATACAGATCTACGGAGTAAAAATATCGATTTGGTAATGCCACAAAATCCGTCAGCCAAGACGCTGTTAGTTCAAATTTGTATTCACTAGTGTGATTTGAAATTAGAACTATATACATAATGTCAGTGAAGAAAAGTTCTAGTGGATAAACGATTGGCCTGAAGACAAGAGTAGTAAATGAGGGGTGAAAAATTGAACACGGCCGATGTTTGAGATGTTTGAATGAAAGAAGAGAGAGTACCATAACATGCGTTTGACACAGTGGTTACAGCGCTTCTCCCAGCAGTACTGATAGCAACAATTTCAAGTGTAAAGCACGTGCCCGAATTATTCGGAGCACTGAAGACGTATTCTACGGAAACGTTTCCTGCTGGTAGCGGTATTTTCTGTGCAACTCCTGTTGAAGCATTGATCTCAAATTCATTGGCTGTACTTCCGGCCTGAAAGCAAATGAAACAGCTTATTGCAATTCACACTATTCGCATATAGACCTGAATGCAAAATCTTTCGAAGCTGGAAAAGCATCCAGATTCGGATTTAAAATCTTTACAAAACGGAATTTCACGTAATTATGATCCTACGCAAGTTTAGTGAGTAACTTTAGCCCCATTAAGAATAAGAGATAAGTTGCTAATGCTGAACTCATACGAATACATAATTAGTAACCAACTTCATTAAAGATAAAAGACGTGATGTAAATGTTGACTTTTTGTCTGAACAGGATGCTGGTTCTAATCAGTATTGGAAATTAATTAATGTTAAATTCAACAGCACATGACGTTATGCTTAATTGATCAATGGGTAACTGAATGGATTGCTGGACGAACTAATCTATAAATCTATCTATCTACCTATCTCTATGTATGTATGTATGTATGCATTTATGTATGTATGTATGTATGTATGTATGTATGTATGTATGTCCGTCCGACCCTCCATCAATCCATCCATCCATCCGTCACCTTCTACATGCACCTGTCTGCTAGAGAGATGTTTACACAATTGACTAAGGTGAAGTGATAAGTTAAAATGTGTAGCACCGAGGGCACCTTCTTACATTGGACACATTTGTCAAAACTACAACAAAACCAAAATAAAAAATTGTGCAAATATAGAAACAATATTTTAAAAAATAAAGTTAAAAACAATTTTTATGCAAAAAATGTTTTAAAAAAACATTAAAACGCAATGAAATTAGAGAATAGTTAAAAAGAATAAATCATTCTTGACATATATTTTGGAGCTATTATAATTGAAATGAACCAATAATGACAACTTCATTACTTGATTTTAATACTGCACGGCAAGTGAGAAGAAGTTTTAAAGCTCCTTTAATGATCGCAAACTAAAAGCGATTGAAGACTTATAGATAAGCCTCCGTAGGCCAGCCATAGAAGTCCGCCTCAGTGTGATAGGCACTTATCTCCCATTTTCGTTAAAAAGTATAGGCAACAGATTATTTGATTTGCTTAACTGGGTAAAGACTTTTATCCGTTTACATAAAGCTGACATTATTTTATTCTTTTATGCTGTAGAATCAGTTTAAAATACTCTGCAACAAAATCTGCAGAGAAAATTGAAATATAATGTGAACAAGTTCTTACACTGATTTAATAGCTGTCCGATACATCGATTTAATAGCTGTCCGAGACACTGATTTAATAGCTGTCCGAGACACTGATTTAATAGCTGTCCGATACACTGATTTAATAGCTGCCGATGAAAACTGAAGCTATATAAAGCACATTTGTGTTGAAGAACGCAATATAAAACCTACATGAAACTAAGAAGAGGTCATGTATGATGAGAAGTGAAAAAGTATTAACCCCACAAAGTAAATGTGGAATTGAAAGTACAACATGTTGTCATTTTGTATTCCAGACAGACTAATAATTAAAACGATAGACGACACCATTGTCTAGCATTAAGGTAGGATAAAATATTTGTTGAAACTGGTGTCATCATAGAGAAACACACATGCACAAAATGTATCTGTAAAGAAAGTTTACATTTTTTAGTACACAAGAAAGGTCACCAGAACACTAATGACTATGTTACAGCCTAGAAAATTCAATAGCTAGAAAGCATAAAGATGGAAAAATGTAGAATTTAAAATTGTCATCAGCCGCATGAACATGAGTTTGTTTAACTTGAATCTAAGAGCGTGCCATGTTCATATTCTGAGCACAAGTAGTGTTCAAATATGATACTTATACTTCCTTCAGGGTTTTCCATGCCTCTGAAGGCAGTTCAGAAACCTTACAGTCGCTCCATAGGATCTGATTACGTTCATGTGTCTTAACATAGTAAATACAAAAAGCATAATGTAGGCCTAAAATAGAGGAAAAACATTATCGGTCAATAATAGATGATTTAAGCATTCAAGATAACAATTTATAATTATACTACGTATACGTAAACGGAGTTAGAATATCATTCGCAAGCAATCAACGAGCGATTTTATCTGAAGGAAACAAATTACAAATGGAGCTTTAGATATAGAGACGAATAAGAATTTTGCAAAATCTAAAATGGCAGTGAAATATTTATTCCAAATTTTTCGTTTACAGTAAATTGTTCATTCTGCATTCTTTAAAACAAAATACCAGAAGAAACGAAACATAAATTGCCGTTTAAGGACCAAGTGAGAAAAGCATATACTAAAAGCGATGATTACCACCGACCCACAAGAAGCTGCTGGCAAGCTTTCTCAGATACTCGGGTCGGTTAAGCCCAGATTCGAACTCGCGCGTACAGAGATGACATGTGTGAGTGACCTGTAAAGACCAGCGCCTTATACGACTCGGCCACCCAAGGCCCCAACAGAACATGAAAAACAATTTTAAAAAGCTATATAAATTATGCAATAGTTATCAAATAAAAAGTAGAATCTACGGAATCCGATGTTGCAATATATGAAAATAAGATACAAGTCTTAAAATAGGACACCAGTAGAGGAAGAGACCTAACGATAAGAGCTATAATTCATGAAAAGAACTCAAAGTTACGAGAGCGCAAGTATTTGAATATCTAACACAGATGGAGAGCATTTGTAAAGAAAATGTTTTCACAAATCAATCCTAATATGATGTAGAATTTACTATTAGGCGACTAATAATAATAATAATAATAATAATAATAATAATAATACTTTTTTAAATTAAAAAAACGAACTATAAGACATGTTAACTGTGTGCCAATGTATTACACAGCTATAGCAATATTATTGATCATAGCAACAACACTTCTAACGGCAGGACTTTGAGTAAGAAATGTTTTTTTTTTTTTTTTCTACTCCAGCACCTGTCAATACTTGTTTGCCATCTTCTCTTGTATCTTGTACATTTGCAGGTAAAATACAAAGCACTTAATCTGGTATAACCTTGAAATACATTCATCTGTCAGACCAATACTGTCTTGAACAAGGAGGTATGTCCAGCCTGTTGGTTCTTCTTATACTGATAGTACAAGTACCGGTATAATGTAATCTAAGAAATGCATTAAGAAAACCAATTATCCACATATCCAAATGTTGCCATCCACACAGGCCAAACTGAGACGAATCTGACAAAAGTTCAAGTCACATTCTAACAAGGAAGGATGGAAAAACGAAGAAAGAAAGAAGAAAAGGACTATCCGGTTCACGGCTGTTACAAACTGCACTTCGACATGGAATTGTGGGAGGAGACGGAAATGAATCAGGAAACATATTCTGACTGCAGTAACAATACACTTGACACCTGTAATACGGTGAATGTATAACTATAGATTAATAATAATAATAATAATAATAATAATAATATTTAAAAACAAAAAACAATTAAGAGAGACTCCCACCCAAAAGATACATATAAAGGACCTGTACAAAGGTACAAATAAAGAGAGAACTGAGTAAGAGATTCGCACTCACGCACACAAAATCAGTAGTATACTTCAAAAGAAATAACTACCGGAAATCTGTCAAATATGGTCCAAGCCAAACTAAATTAAAAACTATATAAAGTATTGCTTTAAGGACATTTTATAGATGACCTGCAGACTGAGGTCACAAAATCTTTCAAAAACTGTCTCAGGTGAATAACGAAAGGGAACCCGACCAATAGGTACATAACTGATACCCTAAAAATCCACAAAAACAAATCAAAGGAACCAAAAACAAAAGTGTTTCCTCAAAATAATATAGTTAAAGCCTTCGGACATTTTGGACATTTATTAGGGGATATCTCCACACCTCTAACCAGCCTTATATGCCGGAAGGGACAATGTTGTGACACGTGTAAACTGGGGGAATGTAAATATGGTTAAAATTTACACTAGACGTGGGTCGTTTTCCAAGAATCTTATGTCAGTATATTGATATAATGTAAGCCATGCCGACAGCTTGTCTCAACTTTTCGGTAATTTGATCGTCTCGATTTACTTTTTAAACTGGGATACAATTCACAATTTTGTCTCTTTTCAGTACTTGTACAAATGTTTGATATTGAGGAAATTGGTCCTTCGTCAGAAAGACACCTGGGTTAATTATTATTTTTTACCTGTGATGTCACGTTTAGAGTTATATTCTTTGTCGTCTGGAAAACAATAGAAACTGATGGAGCAGCAGGTGCTGAAAATAAAGAACGAAGATGACTTATCGTATGTATGTATGTATGTATGCATGCATGCATGCATGCATGTATGTATGTATGTATGTATGTATGTATGTATGTATGTATGTATTTATGTATCGATGTATGTATCAATATATGTAACGATATATGGTTGGATGAATGGATTCATGCATATATGTATACATGTATATACAATATATAAGTTTGTGTTCCTAATTGGCATGCTCAGAAAAGAAAGCGCAGGAGCAAGTTCAGTTACATTATATCATTGCTTTTGTTTTGTACCATGTGAACACTGACTCGAGTCTTGCCTAGAACAGATTACGATATATTTAGAATTGAACGTTATATTTAACTCCATTCTTGAAGTCCTGCACTTTGGAAAACGATTAAAGATTAATTTGATGACTGTACTGAAGTTACAGATTGTCTTGATTAGCGTGATTTTCAAGCTTCATAACTTCAATATTCCTGTAAAATACATTTTTATAATTACAAATAGTTGTAGAGAATAATCATTGTTTACAAATATTATCAAAGCACACAAGAAAGGCACATAAAATAAATCACTAATTCCTTTCTGGTCTAATGATCTAATAACTTGGGAGGTGGGGGTGGCGTTAGTCACACGATGAATTGTGAACCAACAGAAATGCTTCCTACACAGGCTTGATAAAAATGTGTAGTCATTCAAAAGCGAATATATACTTCTTGCAAAATGAGAGATTTAATTCCCCAGTGAAGTATGTGTTCGCAATCTTTTGGATCAACCATATTTATTATTCCTGTTGGCAGGAACAGCCATTTGGTAGATATTATTTACCATATATTTATTATTGGCTATGTAATTACAGTACGTATGCTGTTTTTGGGTCACTTGAATTTGGTCAAATAATTAAAAGTTTCCTTACAAACTGCTTTCCCAATATATTCCTTAAGAGAGGCTAACCCAAAATGGTGCATGGTGATTTCAAGGGAAGTAAATATAATCGACAACGACGTCATCTGACATCGATATTTTATTATAGTTTGAATAACACTGCACTGAATAAACTTGGGTATATTAATTATTTTTTTATAATATAACTGTTATAATCTCAGCGACTTATCTATAATAGTACATGTAATTTACTGAAACAACGTTAAACAAAGTAAATTTATTTTTCAATTAGTACAGTGATTGTTAAATTAAACTCAATTTGAATAAAAATACAAATAGTGGTCGTTCAGGTTTAGAACCTCAGTACAGGCAGCGCATCAAAATAAATGGCAATTCTTAAATGAAAAAGCTCTTTGATTTGGCTTAGCACTGTTAAATCAGTCGTATATCGGAGAGATTCCATCACCAAATTAATAGCAAGCAACTTGCGTAGAACTATCGATATTATACAATCTTTTAATTTAGATGCTGACTAGAGTAATCTTGTTGATTATATATATATATATAGGCGGCGTGGCAAGTAAGTGGCGGCGGCGGTTATATGGAGCATATATATATATATATATATATATATATGTGTCTGTGTATGCCTCTGATGTAATTCGGTGCAGCTATAAAGCGGTAGGAGCTTCTTTTAAGGATATTGGCTGCATGTATGCTCGAGAGTTTTCTCTGTAAAAACGTATTACAAATTACAGGCCGCAGCGACCAATTCGGCTGGGAAGCCTATGAGAGAACAACAAAAACAGCACCCTTCACACCCCAATCCCCACCCCCTCAGAAATAACACTCTGGATCTGTATCATTTGTCCACAAGAATAACGGACGCTTATAATGAGGAATTGAAAGGAAAATTATGAGGTACTTTCGTTACTTTTATAGTAGTCCTCAGGGCTTTCTGTTCCACCAAGGTATTATATGCTCCTTTCAATGTAGTAAACGAACTTGAAATAAAGTTTTCAACCAGGAGTATGATGTTACATGAAAAATAAAATCAGACTCAGAGATGTTTTGAAATGAAATATCTTGGAATAATTACATCATATCAGCTGCAAGATTTAGTACTAGCACAGTGGTGTATATTACATGTATGGGATAACCTCAATGTTTATTACATTTATGGGATGTCCCAATTACCTTTATATTACGATTTGTGTTATATTTATATAATATCACTTATTACCTTTGTATTAAGGTTAAATCCTATTGAATTTTACCGTACATTTACCTTAATAAGTCTAAGGGATTTTATTGCATCGGTCCTCTGACCAGTTCTTAATTGTTACTTTCCAGTGAATCCGACTTATCATAACTAATGATACGAGCTATTCTTTTAATCTCAAGTATAACCGTCTCGATCTGTAGGGCAATTATATCAGCGTAACCATTTCGATCAGTAGGGCAATTATATCAGCATAACCATTTCGATCAGTAGGGCAATTATATCAGCATATCTATTTCGATCTGTAGGGCAATTATATCGGCATATCAATTTCGATCTGTAGGGCAATTATATCAGCATATCTATTTCGATCTGCAGGGCAATTATATCAGCATATTTTATAAGCGCTCTCGATAGCAGAACTACAGTGAAAAAGCTGTATGAGATGAATTTACGTCTCTAAGAAGCCAAAACAATAATAAACCCAGGTGATATAATGTGCTGTAATGTAATTACTCAGTGCGCAGAATCAAATTGGCATTTCCCCTGTAAAAGCAGTTCAGTGAAGGAACTAACTATTACCAATAATATCATATACCAATGACGTCCGGAAATTCCACCGTCAACTAAAGAAGTAAAATAGACTGAATTTAGTATGAATGTATGAATGTTTACTTTCTTTTTTGTATATATATATATATATATATATATATATATATATATATATATATATATATATATATATAGACATTGGATGATTTGAATTATAGTCGGTAACTTGCGAATTTGTAAATATTTTCTTGTATATGCTATAAAGCTTACATGTAAATTACTGTGCCTTAAACGCAAGAGAGAACGATCACAGTTGTTAGTTTACTCTGTACGATCTTTTCCATTACTTAACTATGGTGATTACCATTCCTTTTTTAATTATCTCTGTTAATTGTCATCCATCTCGTTATTAAGTTCTGTTCAAAAACTATCCTTTTACCTAAAACAAACGTGTGAAACTGTGCCGGATAGTTGCAGAGAAAAAAAAAAAAGATTTGCAATTATCTGTTTAGTATCGAATTTTTAAAAGATGAAGAAATACTCACCTGATTACACTGTAAGATCCAGTAGTTCACCTTATCACACCGTATCATCCAGTATTACGCCTTATTACCTGCAATTTCCAGTAGGTCCTCTTCGCTTCCCGAAATA
Organism: Megalonaias nervosa; assembly: GCA_016617855.1. Lineage (NCBI taxonomy): Eukaryota > Metazoa > Mollusca > Bivalvia > Unionida > Unionidae > Megalonaias > Megalonaias nervosa. The sequence goes on from JAECUM010037270.1 coordinate 9,558, forward strand.
GTATCTAACTGAGCGACGTTTAATTATAATAACAAGCAACACACTTCAGTTTATATCCTTTATTTTCATCTGTTGTGTCTTTAACAAAAATTTCTGTTTCATATTTGTCGATTTTCTTGTACTCATCTTCCTCTAATGATACCTTTGTTAAGGGAACCAATTACGTTCCAGCGCGCCTGTGAAACGTGGTAAACTCAGCACACTTTATCATTGATTATTTATTTAGATATTGGTTTATTTATTTTTTTATATGATGGAACCTCTCCTAAATATAATCGATTCATATTGTATGAAATATGAAGACAGTTTTTCTTTGACCAAATTAGCGTTTTCCTCCAAATGGTCTAGGACTATTTTTCTTATTGTCATTGAAGTCGACGTTCTTAGTCGATTTGATAGCAAAATGCAACAAACTTGATATCCAGAATCGTATACATGCACAAAATATGGCTGTAATGACATTACAAACATTATTAACACCACCATTTGATTGCCTAATACTTACCTTGTGATGATGACGTTGTTGAAGGGTATGGTGTAACTGTTGTTGTCGTTTTTGAGGTGGTTGCTGTTGTTGCTGATACTGTTGGCTTTGGTGTTGTTATTGTCGGCTGTGCTGTTGTTGTTGTCGCTATAGTTGACGTTGTTGGTGTTGTAGCTAATGTTGGCGTTAGTGTTGTAGCTAACTTTGGCGCTGGTGTTGTTGCTGTTGCTGTTGTAGCTAACGTTGGGTTTGGTGTTGTTGTCGTTGATGGCGATGGTGTAGTGGCAGCTGTAGTAACTTTACACGTGTTACAGCATTCATTTGGGTCAGAATAAATCTGGCATAGAACAACAAAGCAGTTGGCTACCTTGTCTCCATACTCACAACCTGTTGGTAAATATATATATATATATATATATATATATATATATATAAAATGAAATATAATAATCTATATTTGTGTTGTAGATCATATGACACATTTATATATAGATTCGAATTTTTCCCAAATTCAATCTTTATTGTTCAAAATGATCATGTACTTGTCCGCTTCGATGATGTTGGATATACATGTGGTAAGTAATCCATACTGGAATAAGTACTATCAGAACTCATATGTAGTGGTAATAAAAATGTTCAGACGACATACATTTGTATACATATATGTAATAAATATAACATAAATTTGTATGCATCTATGTAATAAATATAAAAAATGAAACAAGAATAACTTGTAGGGTCTGATGATTGTATTAACACACACGTATAGTTACAAGAAGATGAGTTATTAAAATGACTTTATATGAAAAATCTTCAATAACTTAGCTAGTACATTAGTCCAATACATGTATAGATTAATATAAATTGTCAATAGACATCATTACTCATTAATCCGAGATGTTGTACTGATATGCTTTTCTTTGGCATGCCATTACTCATACAGACTATCAGGCTGAATTAGCATATACAGTCTGACATCCGCACGTGTGCGTGTGTGTGTGTGTGATTTAGGTTTTTAAAGTAGCTTTAATAATTTTCAGTCATATCGCTACGATGTCTGCAGTGTGATAGTTTACAGAGATGTCTAGCACTGTGACATCATGCCACAGACATGTAGCATGATGTCCCACCCAGTCACATTATCCTGACACCAGGCCGACCAGTGATAACACTAACCTTTTATTGCTGAGCACCTAGCGAGGCAGCTGGTGGTACCATTTTTATAAATCTTCAGTATGACTCGGCCGGGGTTCGAACCCGCGACCTCCCGCAATCAAGAAGGATGCTCTAAACACTTCGGCACCGGAGCGGTCACAAATGTCCGATATTGCTTGCTTCTATTCGTGGTATTATTGTAGTTGGTGTTGCATCCATTTATAATTCAAAATGCACATGAGATGGATTTACTTTGAACTGTACTCATTGTTATCACCAACACCGCCATTGCTTTGTATGTTCATCTTCCTCCACACGGCGTTGTCAATTTCTAACATAGAAGTTTCCATTTCGAAAAGTCATGGTGGACAGAAACGTTACTCGTTCAAGAAATCAGTTAATATATGTTATACTCAATTTAAATCGCAACTTTAACTAAATTTTCGCATCTGTGTTCGCACTGTTTTTGATAGTCATACATACATACACACACATACGTACATACATACATACATACATACATACATACATACATACATACATAAGTGCATGCATGCACACACACGCACACACACACATACACATATATATATATATATATATATATATATATATATATATATATATATATATATATATATATATATATATATATATATATATATATATATATATATATATATATATATACATGCGTACATGTATTTTACATACTTGTTAATTTCACTCATTCAAGATGTTTATTCATCGTAACATTTACAATACAGATAATTGTAGGGGAGGATATCAATTTTATCCAATGATATTATAAGGGCCATTAAGTTGCCAATGGTGTGATACCTGTTACACCTGTGTAAAATGCTTTACATGACCGACAACACTTGCTCAGGACGGTAGCGTCATAGCAATCCCAGTTAACCAGCTGTGCACACGTCTCGCCATTTGTTATTACTCCAGTCTGATCAACGCATTGACCTACAATGCAGTATACATGCAGTAAAACTTTCACTAGTAAAAGACAAATTTTTCCAAAGAAAATTAAATGGAAAACATTTTGAAAATATAATAGTTAATTATTAAAAGACCCGGAATATTTTGGAAAATTAAAAGAACAAGCTATTTTAAAAGTTAAACGTCAATATGCATGTGCTGAAAAGATAAATACTTCTGAGAATATATTTTATCTGATTTTAAATGTGTAATATACGATCAACTTTTCTTTGCAATGATTATATTAGACATTAAAAGAACAACAGTTTCATATGCATCTGTTACTTCTCTATGATCTTAAACTAAGTAACAGAAAGAAGCGAAAGTAATAAGTGTTGTATAATTCAGCAAATAATTTATGTCCTAAGAATACAAAGTGAATATTTAAAAGGAACTTACAGTATTGCGAAATAAATCTCAAATAATGCTAAATGAAGTATCACAAGTGTAAAAGTATAGAGTTTTTCGGATGAAACCAATACTGAATGTGCTGATGTACCAATAGTATTGAAAAATATCTTGATGTACCAATAGTATTGATTATCACAATGACATAATGTGGAATGTCTTTGAATGAATTAACAATAATCACAAATACTGTTTTAGCCTAAAAGTCAGTCATCGCTTTTTAATTCTAAAGAATAATTTAATTAAATGATTCCTCTCAAATTATATCTGAATACACCTAAATTCAGAGGACAATCTCTAATTTCTCTGGGGACTGACGCATAACTAAGATTTTTCTAATGATATTTTACAAACGTAAATGTAGTCGTGAAAAAAGTAATATACACTCATATCAGTCATCTTTTGAACTAATGACAAAATCAAGCTGATGATGTAACTAGTTTGATAATTCTATTACATAAAAACAATATATTTATAAATATAGATTTAATGGAGACAGTCCAATTTTGTCTCAGTTCAAAGAGATCTTTGTTTTTAATTTTAATGTAAATAATATAGCACTTATAGAAATTTGCAAATGATAAACGTTTGACAATCGATGGCTGTTGTACAAACAGTTAATAGAGTATTCCAGTATTGTACTGGAAACATGCATGTGTGTACGTGTACATATGTATGTATCTACCTATGTATGTATGTTTGTATGTATGTAAGAAATATTTCCTTTTCTGTTTTATTTTCTCTTCCTAACTTCTTACCTTTTAACATTCAGGGAAATAACATAATTGTTATGAATATTATGCATTGTTTTAGATAAATAGTTGAAATAATGTCCATATATAAATATATGTATATATATATATATATATATATATATATATATATATATATATATATATATATATATATATATATATATATATATATATATATTATGGCCACTTTAACATCTTTCTAAATTTTCCCTTCCACAACAAAAATAAGACATGTTATGTGTTGTTCTAAAATAGTAGGGGAACGTGCAGTAAGAACTGAGAGAACACGCTGCCAAAAACTAACACAAAACGACTCGGTATTAAAAAAGAAACACTGGACAAGTCTACATTGAACCATAGCCAGTAGCAGCTTGAGAAGTTTACATTGAACGATAGCCTGTAGCAGCTTGAGAAGTCTACATTGAACGATAGCCTGTAGCAGCTTGAGAAGAGCAGCAGAGGGGGTGAACAGACCATTTTTGTTCGAGACCTTATTTATGAAAAATAAGCCTTCCTACGAAAAGGAAATCTTAAAGGTCAATAACGTTAAACCACAACCTCTAACTATCTCATTTTGTTACTTTTCTCTGACGCGCGTTTTTATTTGTTTCGTTTACGCGCTGGTCACTCAACGCTGGTCGTTCACCCCCTCTGCTGCTATAATTAACCCAAGATTTTATCCAAACCTATACGATATCTAGATCTTGGGTCATGTAAATTTATCGTTATAAATCCGAACGGAACAGCTTGTGCTTTTGAAAAGAAGTTTCTAAACTTAATCATGTCCATGTCCCCTGAACACCAAGTATAATAAATATTCTGTAAAGTATAATTATCTACTCCATTAAACACAATTAAGATATTGCAATTATCTCTGATCACTTTTGGAATTTGTGTGTATTTCTGAGTTAAATAAATCACGTGTGTATTTTTGTGACGGCCTCGCGAAAGTATCCGAGCTGGATTGGATTGTTTGTCCAGCATTACATCATCGTATACTACGAGATTATTGATGCATCCATCAAGATCATCTATGGATGGAGCTTCATCGATATCGGTAATAAAATCAATAGCATCATTATCAGGACACGTCAGCGACTTTGCATTTTCATTAAAATCTTTAAGTACTTTGTAACATCGTTGATCATCTACAGATGGTGCTACTAAATATAATTTATCCCACTTGAGCCATCGCATTATCAGATTAAGTAATAATTTCGTTTTACCAGACCCAGATGGGCCAAGTATAATTGCTCTGATAGAATTTGGTAGCGCTGGATGATGCTTGACTGGCTCTTGTTTTCGTGTCGCTGAGAAGTCAATTATATCCATATAATAGTAATATGGATTTCTATTGTGTTCGATGTAGAGCACCCACTCATACCAGTGGATTAACGACAATAATAACAAAAAATAACAGGCGCGCACTTACAGGCAAGTGTGTGAAATGTGGTACAAAAAAAATATAAATTTATTTCATTAAAGACAGATGGAGATATAGCTGCTTCGTTAGGTAAATTACCAGGAGCCCCATGGGCAAAGTATTCTGGTGAGAAACATTTACCTGGATATAATTATTGTGGTCCTGGAACTCGTCTCGATATCCGACTCGATAACCAAGACCAACCAAAATCTGGAGAGTATCCAATAAACGCAATTGATCAATCATGTCACATTCATGATGTCGCGTATAAAAGTAAAGATTTATAACAACGACATCTCGCAGATATAAAATTAATTCATGCCATAAATAATGTAAAAGATAAATCACTTCGAGAAAAATTAGCTGTTTTTCTGATAAAAACTTGCATGAAAAGTAAAATAATGCTAGGGGCTGGTAATTAATCAACTGATTATTATCATAATAATGGAATCTGTTTATTATTCCCCCAAGAGGATATTGGAGAGGTAAAGCAGCGATTAGTAAACTTGCTGAAGCAGCAAAAGTCTCACGTGATGTTGCTGCAGCGTGGTTAGCACGACAGGCAATATGACAAATCTATCTACGTCCACCTAAAAAAATTCAGTATGCACATTTTGATGTCAGTACCCATAATGAAGTTCATCAAGCAGATATTTGGTCTTTACCACACGATACTATTAAAATTGGCAGACGTCAATACACATACAGATACGCGTTAACTGTCGTTGACGTTGCGAGTAGATATAAAGAAGCAGAACCACTGTCAACAAAAACAGCAGCTGAAGTTGCATCTGCGTTTGAACGAATTTATCAACGTGGTGGTCTACGATGGCCACAACTGCTACAGGTTGATCCTGGTAAAGAATTTCGTGGTGCAGTATCATCGTTGATGAAGCGACATAACGTTAAAATCAGACGAGGACACACGGAAATTCATCGTGATCAGGCAATCGTTGAACGATTTAATCGAACACTTGCTGAGCGGTTATTTGGATACTAATACGCAAAGGAAATATCCACTGACTTTAAGTCCATGGAGAGATCTCGTGAATGGGTTGCAAGGTTACCAAGTGTGATAGCTGCGTTAAACAACGAAATTACTCTTGCAACTTTTATGAAACCTTCTAATGCGATCACAAAATAATATATACCAATACAACGTAAATCTTCCTCTCAACCAGTACTAGGTAATGTTATCGTAAGATATTTATATGAACCTGGTGAACTTGAAGGAGGTAGAAAAAGAGCAACTGATCATATCTGGAGTGTGACCACACACAAAATTTCTAGCGTGGTAAGGTCCACAGGTAGACCCGCAATCTGCAGATTAGATTCAACTGCTCCTCAGCGTGGATTTGTACGCGAACAATTACAAATAATTCCTACGGTTACACAATTGCCACCGCGTTCACTTTTATAAACTTGCAGAACGTCCAGCGCCTCGACGTCGATTACATTCAAGACAGGTCAGCATCACATTTTCGCGTGTGTGACCAAGACTACGATTAATTCTATGAACGGTAAATTGTCTTGGATTATTATTTGAATACTGCCACAGCATATTACAGTTACAACTTGCACACTGATTATTCTGTTGTTGTTTTAGTGTAATAATAAATTCAGCATCAATATTAAAATCGCGATTATTTTTTTTTTGTCACATTGCTTATAACTCGCTAATTTTTTATTGATATCGACAAAGGTGTTAGTGATTTCTTCGGTTATTACGCAATCCATGATAACCCAGCCCAGTTGAGATATTCTTCTGACTCGAGACACTGCAAGATAAACTAAATTTGACCACTCAATACGATCATTGACAATCCAAATAGTTGTATCAGTAATAGTTAATCCCTGTGACGAGTGAATCGTTATAGCGTATCATAACGTCCACGGCGATTTATCCATACTCAACGCGCTCTCAACAACATCAACAACAACTAAAACAATATCATTTAACACAAGATTTTGTATTCCACCACCAGGAATTTCAACATCAACATTCTGTCCTCTACTATCTGCTGGGCGATAACACAAAGGTACAGGTAGATTTGAAAATTTTTCTTTATGTAACGTAAATAATTGTTGTTGAAGTGTATCGCGAACTATTTTTCTACTTGCAATTATCAAATCAGCAGGTCTCCATAAAGTCCAAAAATCATTCATAGAAGTTTCTGGAATTACTTTACGCATTATCTCACACTGTATTTTATCTGGCTGTAGTCTTTTTAACTTTTTAAACTCGTTTAGTGATTTATCAATAGCTCTATGGTCATCAGTTATTTCTTCGTAATAATCTACAAATGTTTTCAGCCACTCATGTGGAGACGATCCAATGAAAGGTAGCGGTTGACCACGATCGCCATACATTATGACAGCAGTGTTCTTCAATGACAGCCAATCAAGAAATATTTTTAATACCTCTAGGGATACCGTGCATATCTCGTCCCAGATAATAATTTTAGGAATGTATTTCTCACACATCAGCGATGGAGTCCATGTGTCTCCGCACCATCTAAAGAAACTATGATATGTACATGACTTTACCCCTCGTTCTTGTATTTCCCTGGCGAATTTATGTATCGGTGTCAAAACAATCATATCAGAACAATTATTAAATAATTCAATCGCGCGTGTTGTTTTACCTGAACCACCACACCCATTAAGATAAACGGTTTTATGTCTAGCTACAGGATCATATACAGATGGTGCCGATGACAATCCTGGCATTTGATTATTCTTGTAATATGTTTTCGCAATTTCAACGTCGGCAGATTCAGAATAACTAATTATATCTTCACGTTTCATTCTCCATTCGCCCCATGATGCATGATTGTTAATATGTAATTGTTTTAACGAATCGGCATATTTTTTATTTATGTAAAATGAATATGTCGCGACTCTGACTGCATAACGAGGAAATCTGTTTATCATCGATAATAAATTTATCGAAACGTACGCTAGCATCGAAGATCTTAAATGAGTAAACTGCGGTGACTCGCTATCAGTATAGCTCACAATTGTACCTAATTTAGTTCCGTCTGATAAATAAGCATTACTTCGACTTATAAATGTGTTTTTCTCCGTTGTATCAGCAATTATAAAATCGAGTTCAGCATCGTCCATAATTAATCTTGTACACGCTCGTTTATGATCATATGATCCTCCTTGCGTAAATTTACCGATTATTTTTCTGCCGAGATCTTTTGCAAATTTCTCATCACTTTCTCTCCTGCATTCACGTATATCATTAGTAATTTTAACAATATAATCTTCGTTAAGATTAGAAAAATCTCTTCTAGCATCATTAATATTAAATATATCCTGTTCTGGCAACCAAACTTGTTTCTGCACGCGGTATGATATAATTGCTTCACTCACGTTCAACGACATTAAAATTTCAGCATCAAGCATGTACTGTATTAGTACTATTGGAACCCAACGTCGCTCTGAAAAATGTCTTCCAAACCACGCATAAACAATCGGATGGAGATCCCTGTACAATTCGAACGACTCTATACAGGCGAATCCGGTTAAGTCGAAATCTGGTAAGGGTCCGTTTATCGCTACTCTTGTCATCTCGTGTGTCGGATGACCAAATCTCTTAAAGTATTCAGAACATTCTCCATATCCAAGAAAACTTCCAGTATAACATGCTACCATATCAACTGAGATAACGTCATTATAAGCGTATTTAGTATTCCACAATCCACCATGTACGTATTCCACACAACTGCGTTGGACATCTTCAAGAAATTCCAATCGTGTCGGTTTCTATGAATTTTTCTCCTGAGCAGCGTGAGCAGCAATTGATGGAACGGTAAAACAGTTATTCAGTAATTATCCAACCTTAATATCATCAGAGGTATATTTTAATGCAAGATTTTTCATTTCTTCGTGGAGAAATTCTGTACGATAAATATCACCATTAGACCGTACAAACTGATCATGATAATCATATTCCGAACTTTGACACAGCCAAAACAGATACAGGGTCAATTTTACTGATATCGCTGATAGCAACGAATACATGACCATTATAAAATGTAACCGTTCTGTCTCGTGGAAATATTGTTACTGCCACAGTCCATGCATGTGCGTTATGATCAATAATATCTATCGAAGCTCATCTTGATTCATATTTCGATTTGTACAAAATCTCTCCAGTTAACGTCTTCACTGTTATTGGGAATTTTAATTTCTTTCCCAGCTCTGCAACGTCGCTGATAGACGCTCCGGTATCTTTAACTGTTTCTGCCCACGTATTTATTTTTTTAATTCGTAAATCCGTTAAACCGTTTCCGCGTATCGCGTTTGTGAAGTGTTCTGTAACCCGTTTAGCTACACAATTTATCCTTGACAATTTCATAGGTTGGAGATCCCCAACGTTAGGTATATTATTTAACGGATATATTGCGTACACAACCGCAGTCACAGTTAAAGAAACCAGTCGGTAGTGTTGATAAATTTGGTTATTTTAGATTTAATGCCAACGGAAATAAAAATTATTTATCACATAGATTCATCTACGAATGCTTTTATGGGGTCATTAAAGATGGACATGTAATTGATCACATCAGTGGTGATAAGCTTGATAACTCGCTTGATAACTTGCGAATTGTTACACAAAGTCAAAATTGCAAATTCGGAAATTCTGGCGGCGCACGATACGCAAGGGCTGTTAAATCTGTAAATACAGATGGCAAAGAAATTATATTTAAGTCAATTAATTCTGCTGGTAAATACTTTAACATAGTACCACCTCCAGTAAAATGCGTGGCAGATAATATCACAAGATCTGCTTTTTCAATAAGGTTTGGACGAAAAGTCAGATCCGTCTATGTTCCTATGGTATCAGATGATTAAGCGAGACAACTCCGTCAAGCATAACTTAGTAAATCTTGCAGTTGTCGTACTTGTTGTACTAATACTGCGATTTTTGGTCAAAACTGAGCCCACATAAAATATCAGATATATCTTTCAAATTTAATAGTACACAAAACACATATCACATTCTCTGATTGTCCAAACTTCCACTGTAAAAACATTCCAATGAATTTAGCTATGCATGTAAATCTCAACAATATTGCAAATAAAAATAAGATGATAAAAATCATCTTTAGAATGCTTAGCATTTTTATTATTTTGTTGACTTTTGTTCGAAAATCTTGTTTTTTGTTGGGGTTTTTTTGTTCGAAAATCTTGTTTTTTGCATGAAAAATGCCAAAAAATCAATGAAAATCGGCCAGATTTGTAGCGCTGAGAGGGTCAAACCCCCATCGATTCTCTAATTGATTTTCATGATTTTTCGAGAATTATTTCATAATGTAAAAACCTTTGGTCAAAAGTTTCTTATTTTTGATAATATGAAGTGACTTTTGATCAAAATTTCTTATTTTTTATCAGTTTTTAGTAAGTCATTTTCAAATTTATCAAGAAATCATGAAAATCAATTAGAGAATCGCTGGGGGTTTGACCCTACAACAATTGAAAATTTTCAATAATTTCATTGTTGTATAAATAATGATGCTGTATGTTACACATGTGCACAATACTCTATGAATCATGTAAAGTCTCAACAATATTTATGTTTGTGTAAAATCTCAATAATATTTATGTTTTCCACATTCTTATGAAACGCTTTGCGACCCAGCAGTGAATTGTATACATGAGGTTATTTTTAGAAATGAATATGGCATTGCGTGTTTATATAACTATCGATTATTTTAGTATCTTTAGCAACGTCTGATTAATACAGACTTTTAACTGTGCGTTTTGTGAATGTAGTTTCAAGCATTTGGAAACTGAAAATAAAATCACATTTTACAATAAATTGTGGTTTTATTAAGAAATCCACAATACATTTTACAATAAATTGTGATTTTATTAAGAAATCCACAATACATTTTACAATAAATTGTGATTTTATTCTGTATATTGCGCTAACTATATAATAATATTTTCATTATGTATACATAGTGTAGTCCGATGGCCGATTGCTAACGCGCTGGATTTTCATGCTCGAGGTCCGTGGTTCGATTCTCGTGACAGGCAAACTGTCGGGCGAAAGGCGATATTATGCTAAAATCTTCTTCTTTAGTGGGGCTTTCAGCCAGCCCTTCTGCGTTTCAATAGAAAATTTGCACACTCTCCCACCATGTCACTTGGTGGGTGTATTTTTGCACTCCCTGGGTGATTATGATGGGGGAGTGTGCAAAAATTTGTATTGAACGTAGAGAAGGCCCGTAGTACTGTCTGTAAGATAAGTTTATATGTAACTGTGCTGTCCTAGAGTTAAAGTTCTTAGAATTAAGTTTATATGTGACCTCTGATCCTGCTAGGATGTTCTTTGACAACCTAGGGGATCACATGGGTTAAAATGTGCTGTCCTAGGATAAGTTAGTTAATTTCTTAGAATTAAGTTTATATGTGACCTCTGATCCTGCTAGGATGTTCTTTGACAACCTAGGGGATCACATGGGGTTGTATAAAACTGTGCTGTCCTAGGATAAGTTCTTAGAATTAAGTTTATATGTGACCTCTGATCCTGCTAGGATGTTGTTTGGCAACCTAGGGGATCACATGGGGTTAAAATGTGCTGTCCGTAATTAAGATATAATCATAATCATAATCATAATAATCATAATCACATGTATATAATCATCTTGAAACAGTCCTTAAGGACTATTATTTTTATTTTATTAATATTATTCTGATTTTATTTTTATATTAAACAAACATTTATAATATAATGAATTCCGAAAATATTAATGCTATTATTTCTGCTATTAAAATATTACAACATAACGGTATAAATATATTTGATAATCTTAATCCTGAAAAAATTCTGTGTGATTTTGAATCATTAGAACAACGGAAATTGGAGAACAGATACACTTTACCATCTGATTATAAATTCATGAAGTTTATCCAGCAGGCAATGTTACAGTCTCTGGCAACAGTTACCGATAATCAGGTAAAGATGTTTGTACCTCTCTCAAACACTATTGATAAAATTAAGTTAGAATTATCTCATGAATACGAACAGAAAAAGATTGTGAACCTTTGTGAAAATGAAAGTGAAGGTGGAGTTAATGTGATAATGGCTAAACAAAATCCCTGGCAAAATTGACAGTTTATTTATAATATTTTATTCTGATAATTACGATTTACCCCAGTAAAAAAAAATTATTCTGATCCGAGTTAGATTCGGATATTTTTTTTTTTTTTTTTTTTTGCGATATAACGCTCTATGATCTCACATATAGATTAATACTTAAAACTTCATTTTGCAAATCCAAAATATGTCCTATTTGGTCTGTAAGTTTGAAATGTATCCTTGATAATAACGGATTATGTACACGTAGATAAACGGGGTTAATTGGTTCAGATACAATTAACCACCCGGGTGGCGCTTGAGGACTGAATGAATATAATATATATCCTTGCTCCGCAGTGCCACTGCGGTGGCTAGACTTTGAAAGATCTACTTGATATCTGCCATCAATTACATCACATACTAGATTGACTGCGATCGTTGATGTTATATTAACAATACCAGGCGAGATATGACGGCCTCCACCGTATGGATCCTTATTATGTTTAAGAATAACCGGTGGTGGGGCTATTTTTATCCACGCTGCAAATATTTTAGGGAAATGTTCGTTAATAAGATCAATGACTGATTTTTTTAGTTTAACCGGAATCAAATCCTTGTATCATAAATGTTTGTAATTGTTCTTCTGTTATTTTATAATGATCAAGAAATACTTGTTTCAACTTTAAGCATCCTTTCTTAATATCTAAACTTTCTTTTCCACTAAGAATATCTTCTTCTAATTGTTTAGGAATAGTAGTTACTCCTAAAACAATACTTCGGTTAGCAAAAACCAAATCCTCGATGATTGTATTTAAGTGTTGTATCGTTTCAATTACCTGTTGTTTTATATCGTTGTTATAATTCTGTGATAATGCTGAAAAAAGAGTTTGTAAATCACCGAACACACGTGTGTATTCAGAATTAATTGGATTTAAAAATCTTTGAATACCTTCCTCATAAACTATATCCTTTTCACGACGATCTGGTCCTTCTCTAATAACATCAAATAATGCAGTCCGATACGCAGGAATTATTATATTGTTATTCTGATTAAGAAATTCAAATATATATATACATTTCGATATTCTGGACGTTTTATAAATCTTTTTTCCGTTGTGAGAAATTCATTTTTGGTTGGTTCTGGAATTCCATCTGACCTTTGGTCAGGAACATCAGGCCATCCTAACACAGATCTGATCGAACTTTGATAAATATCTACAACATAATCAGGAGAATTTATTTCAATCGCCGCTGATAATGTTGGTTCGTAAACAATGATTGCTATTTTGGATTCTTTTTCTGTAATAGATTTAATTCTACGTTGGAACTCATCATTAATCTGTTCTATTTGATAACTGCCCGTTGAAATTCCAACAACGTGCCAATCAGGAGTTCCATCAGGTTTATTCTTATCTGCAAATACAAGTGAATTGTTTGCTGGTAGTCCACCATGCGATTTTGACCTGATATTTGGCCAGCTATTATAAACTCGTAATTGTGCTAATACTATTTCACTTGCTGGAATTGCAGTAGGAAAGTTAACGTTAAATTCAGGATTAGTCGAACTTAATGATATCATTGTAGTTTTTGACGGCGTTGTATTAGTGACGATCTGTTGCAATAGTTCTAACGCTGACATTATTTAAAATACTCCGTTATTTAAATATTATTTTAATAGAACACAGAGGGTTCTCTCTGGAATTAAATCTTCCACTTTATCACCAGTTACTTTATCACTAGAATCGCTAGCGATTCTAAATGCTTCATTGTAGGTTTTCATTATCGTTGCGAACTCCTCATCAGATATTTTACCATCGCTGAGGTACGCCTAAAATATACGATGATAGTTTAGAATAAGATGTTGTTACTGTGTGTAGTTTTGTTATATACTCGTGTAATTTATCATTTGTACACGTAGATATCTTCTTAGCGATAATACTGAGAATGCCTGCGATGATCATTGAAGTTGAAACGACAATTGTTACAACTGCAGGTGCTGTCATTGTTATTGTTGATAATAATAATCCGGTTCCAGCAAAAACAGCAGAAACTGAGTAAACAATTATATCAATAACAACCATACATCTGCGATATTTTTTTACATTTACTGTATCATCGTCGAAGATATTTTTTAGTTTGGTTTGACACTCACATACTTGATTGTATCTATGACGTTGAACGTCGATAAGTGACTCCGTCACTTGATTCATTATACAATGACAATGTCATTTAATTAAGTAATTAAACAGTTTCAGCTACGAATTCCAGACACCACCAGTAACGTCTCGGGGGCATTTCCGTTGATGTCAACGTAAACGTTTCTTTGATGTCCTTGGTTAGCATCACCAGTAGAGGATTATAATGTACATTCGGTGATG
>JAECUM010037272.1:0-27953 GCA_016617855.1 Megalonaias nervosa
AAGTTACACGCACAGAACTTCAGTAAATATATAGAAAGATTAATATTTTATATAGCGGTCAAACATTTATCATCAATATAATCAGTCCCAAAATGAAACATTTAATTGCAGCAATGTTTTTCATTATCGCGCTCTTAAGACCTGCGACTACACGTGAAAGCAATCATAAACTGTTGAATGCATTCAATGTTCTTTTAAATGTATATACTTGATTCAATTGGTGATTTGATGACTTTGCTTAACATATCATGAATTATGTTTGTATCGATAGTTCTGTTGTAAACGAAGTCTTATAAAAAACAACACACAAAATGCAAACACAAGGCGTCAATCTATAGTGTTTTCCCAAATTTAAAGAGGTTTTTAACAATAGCCAAAACGCTCAGGATGTTCTACTGGACCAACTTGTATTTATAACTTAAAAGAACATTTATTTAGAGCTGCATTAGACTGTAATATTCTCACTCATTTAGTCTTTTTTTTCGGTATGTTTACACAGAAGGCGACGCGGAAAAAACCTGTTTAAAAGTTCCAATCAGCGATACAAAACACCTTTACGAGGTACCTTGAATTAGCAAATGTATAAACTAAGGGATTTGGAAGGTGAACCGAGAGAGAGAGAGAGAGAGAGAGAGAGAGAGAGAGAGAGAGAGAGAGAGCAATACAGAGAATGAATTAAATCTATGCGGATAGAGGACAGTTGAATTAATTGGTCATGCATAAATCGGCCAGATCGTATGCTGCGATCTATTTACTCCAGGTACACGGCTCTCTCGTTTGTTTTTTTTTTTGACTCGGTTAAAAACTGCTTTCCTCTATTTTGGCCAGTTCTTTCTATCCTGTTTAAACTGTATGCTTCATTTGCCGATATACATTTTGTGAGTATTTTCGCTTTAGTATGCTGGTGGAAACATCAGTAGTTTGTGGTCCAGCCACAGGTATACTGAAATTTATAATTGTCATACTATGTGAGGATGTATAAATTCTCCTTTGAGTTTCTTATCAAGTTTAATTTTGAACGAAGAGTCTGAAGAGTATGTTTACGTCTCATCTGTCTTGATTTTGTGTCTGTACCACAATTATAACATTTTATCAGCTCCATTGAAGGTGGTAGTCTTGTTTCAGATATTACCTTAATATGGTAGCTTTTTTCTAGTATGGTATAGGAGAGACCTAGAACACGTCTTAAAATGCAGCAGTTGAGTAAGTGACCTCACACTCAATGAGTTTGTTTTTGTTTTTGTTTTAGGATAATAGCCGAGTACTTTGTTAATCAGTAATAAGTTACTAAGTGCAAGAACTTGTAAGAACCTAAGGACTTGGTATTTAAAGCATAATTGTAGCGGTCAATATTGTTACACCATGTGAAATCCGATTTATTGATAGGACTACAGTGAATATGGAGCATTCGAAGCACTGCATGGCTTCATTTATCTGAAGAAAAAAACCCCAAAACAAAACAAAAAAAAAAACAAAAACAAAGAAAAACAAAAAAAAAAAAAAACAAAGCAGGATTTTCAGTTGATTGTTTTTATGCTTTTACTCCTGGGTTTGTATGGAATGCCATATATGATCTATGAAATAATTTTCAACATATAATCAAACATATCACATTAGTGTCAGATATGCAGTACAACCGCCTCTGCCATAATGCATGACACAATTTTAAAAAAAAGACTACAGTAGTAGCATACCGGAGACCAAAATACCACAAACACATCCTAGTCAACGCCAATCACTAACCAACTGGCAACGCTTCAGTGATATGACACTTAACTGTAATTGCTCAAAATCCAACTGGAGTTTCGAAACCAGGAAAGAAAAGGAATCTTACTGGATATGACGCCTTAGAACATTGAAACCAAGCGATTTAAACCAAGAAAACTAGAAAGACACCCACGCACAAATACAATCATCCTTTTGCAGCCGGCACATTGTCTTTAAAATAATTATCTAAATTTGCTTATTAGTCATCCAATGACCTATAATTACTACTATAACAATGAAATATCCGGGATGTAATTTGCTGTTACATAAATTTACATAAAATAACAGATGGCGATATGGCTCATCGTTTTGTTAGATCAATATAAACTATTTTTCAGCATCATCATCATCAATTGAAGTAAACTAGTTGAAATAAAACATTTCAAGCATTTTATCTTGTAGAAATAGATCAACATAAACTATTTTTCATCATCATCATCAATTGAAGTAAACTAGTTGAAACAAAACATTTCAAACTTTTTTCCTTGTAGAAATAGTCATGAAACATTGTGTAATCTCAACGATTTTCTGTTGTTTTTGTTTGTCTTGTCCTTATTTTGTATTTGCCTTTGAAAAAGACTCTTTTAGAGTCGAAAGCGGTTATGCTTGTTAGAAACTAGTTTTGCACTCTTCGTTGTCAGTTTGTTGCATTTCGATCTTTCTATCTATCTATCTATCTATCTATCTATCTATCTATCTATCTATCTATCTATCTATCCTTGATACTCTTGGTCTTGGGAGAAGAGTACTTGCTGTGGATGTTTATATATATATATATATATATATATATATATATATATATATATATATATATATATATAGTGTGTGTGTGTGTGTGTGTGTGTGTGTGTGTGTGACTTAGATTTGTAACGTAGCTTTGACAATTTTGCACTCATATCGCTACGTTTGCATTGTGGCACTTCATACTGATGTCCACCACTAGGACATGATGCCGCAGACATGTAGCATCATGTACCACCTGAAACCAGGTCGACCAGTCCTAAAAGTAACCCCTTAATGATGAACGCCAAGTCATTCAGCTGCTAGTAACATTTTTATAAGTTTTTGGTATGACTCGGACGGGGTTCGAACCCGAGATATTCCGGTACCGAGGCGGACGCCCTAACCACTTACGGCAGCGGAGAGGTCGACACATACATGCATACGTACATTCATACATATATCCATACATACATACATACGTAGGTACGTGCGAGCGTGCGTACATACATACATCCATACATCCATCCATACATACATAGATACGTAGGTAGGTAGGTACGTACGCGTGTACGAGCGTACATACATACATTCACACATACATACATACATACATGCATACATACATACATACATAAATGCATACATACATACACATATACATAGATACATACATACATACATATATACATACATACACTTAGTACTTGTCGCTAAATATACCTACCAGTCCTAAAAGTAACCGCTTAATGCCGAATGCCAAGTCAGGCAGGTGCCAGTAACATTTTTATAAGTCTTTGGCATGACTCGGACGGGGTTCGAACCCGTGATATTCCGATACCGAGGCGGACGCTCTAACCACTTACGCCAGCGGAGAGGTCGACACAAAGATACATACATATGTCGATGCATACAAGCATGCATACATACATACATACATACATACATACATACATACATGTAGGACTTGTCGCTTCATGTAGCTGCTACGTGCAGTATTTAAGGCATATTGTGTTTTATATCTGTTTTGCACGAATAATAATTTATGTTAAAGTGTGCGAAAAGGAATGATAGAATAGGGATCATTTTAAAAATGTTGGATATGGCGCACCTTGCATTTTTAAAAAAACAAAACATATTGTGTGTTTGTGCCTGTACGTTTGTATTTGGTGTAAACCGAGGACATTCATGAGATTACACACCAACTTACCGAGGACAGACCTCCAACCGAGGACGTCCTCGGTTAAAAAAAGGGTAAAATCTTGCTTCTACCAACTATTTTAGCCTACAATAACATAAAATGATGATTTGTAGGAAGGTCCCCGTTTACACGCTTGGTGCTTGTTCGCGATTTTGGAGTGTATCTTTCTTGCAAAGCTGGAGATACACACGCCCGAAACCTTGTCCTCGATGGTCCGGTGGAAAACTTGTACAGAGATCTTCGCTATCAAATTACACGTTGCAAAAACGTATTATCTCCCTTTAGATCCAAGCATCAAATACCAACTACTTAGCTAAACTATAAGAAGAAAAGCTGGTGCGTATAACAGTCCCTGGTATTTTTTAAAAATATTTCATGCATGTGAGACAATAGTGTTGGGAAACTCACGATAATTTATACCATACACGTCCAATACATGCAAATAAATCTACGACATTTACGAAAGCAGTACATCAAAATGCTATTGGAAATACGCATGAATTCATTGTAGAGTTGTAATGAAATTGCCTAATTATCCGACCCATCTGTAAAATTAAAGCGTCCTGTTTGCGGCGAGATTTTACACACGTAAAGATATTGAAAAGACATCCTTGATATGCAAAATTTATTTTATGATTATTAAATGAGCTGTATCGGCCCCAAATTCATCATTTGTCTACTTAGTATTCAAACAGGAGAGAACACATATGAATCAAATGAAAAATCCCGCTCAGGTGAGATCGAATCATCACTAACCGAATTTGGAAGTTACACGCACAGAACTTCAGTAAATATATAGAAAGATTAATATTTTATATAGCGGTCAAACATTTATCATCAATATAATCAGTCCCAAAATGAAACATTTAATTACAGCAATGTTTTTCATTATCGCGCTCTTAAGACCTGCGACTACACGTGAAAGCAATCATAAACTGTTGAATGCATTCAATGTTCTTTTAAATGTATATACTTGATTCTATTGGTGATTTGATGACTTTGCTTAACATATCATGAATTATGTTTGTATCGATAGTTCTGTTGTAAACGAAGTCTTATAAAAAACAACACAAAAATGCAAACACAAGGCGTCAATCTACATTGTTTTCCCAAATTTAAAGAGGTTTTTAACAATAGCCAAAACGCTTAGGATGTTCTACTGGACCAACTTGTATTGATAGCTTAAAAGAACATTTATTTAGAGCTGCATTAGACTGTAATATTCTTACTCATGTAGTCTTTTTTCAGTATGTTTATACAGAAGGCGACGCGGAAAAAACCTGTTTAAAACTTCCAATCAGCGATACAAAACACCTTTACGAGGTACCTTGAATTAGCAAATGTATAAACTACGTGATTTGGAAGGTGTACCGTGAGAGAGAGAGAGAGAGAGAGAGAGAGAGAGAGAGAGAGAGAGAGAGAGAGAGAGAGCAATACAGAGAATGAATTAAATCTATTCGGATAGAGGACAGTTGAATTAATTGGTCATACATAAATCGGCCAGATCGTATGCTGCGATCTATTTACTCCAGGTACACGGCTCTCTCGTTTGGTTTGTTTGACTCGGTTAAAAACTGCTTTTCTCTATTTTGGCCTATTCTTTCTATCCTGTTTAAACTGTATGCTTCATTTGCCGATATCCATTTTGTGAGTATTTTCGCTTTAGTATGCTGGTGGAAACATCAGTAGTTTGTGGTCCAGCCACAGGTATACTGAAATTTATAATTGTCATACTATGTGAGGATGTATAAATTCTCCTTTGAGTTTCTTATCAAGTTTAATTTTGAACGAAGAGTCTGAAGAGTATGTTTACGTCTCATCTGTCTTGATTTTGTGTCTGTACCACAATTATAACATTTTATCAGCTCCATTGAAGGTGGTAGTCTTGTTTCAGATATTACCTTAATATGGTAGCTTTTTTCTAGTATGGTATAGGAGAGACCTAGAACACGTCTTAAAATGCAGCAGTTGAGTAAGTGACCTCACACTCAATGAGTTTGTTTTTGTTTTTGTTTTAGGATAATAGCCGAGTACTTTGTTAATCAGTAATAAGTTACTAAGTGCAAGAACTTGTAAGAACCTAAGGACTTGGTATTTAAAGCATAATTGTAGCGGTCAATATTGTTACACCATGTGAAATCCGATTTATTGATAGGACTACAGTGAATATGGAGCATTCGAAGCACTGCATGGCTTCATTTATCTGAAGAAAAAAACCCCAAAACAAAACAAAAAAAAAAACAAAAACAAAGAAAAACAAAAAAAAAAAAAAACAAAGCAGGATTTTCAGTTGATTGTTTTTATGCTTTTACTCCTGGGTTTGTATGGAATGCCATATATGATCTATGAAATAATTTTCAACATATAATCAAACATATCACATTAGTGTCAGATATGCAGTACAACCGCCTCTGCCATAATGCATGACACAATTTAAAAAAAAAGACTACAGTAGTAGCATACCGGAGACCAAAATACCACAAACACATCCTAGTCAACGCCAATCACTAACCAACTGGCAACGCTTCAGTGATATGACACTTAACTGTAATTGCTCAAAATCCAACTGGAGTTTCGAAACCAGGAAAG
The DNA here is from genome assembly GCA_016617855.1 of Megalonaias nervosa. NCBI lineage: Eukaryota > Metazoa > Mollusca > Bivalvia > Unionida > Unionidae > Megalonaias > Megalonaias nervosa. The sequence goes on from JAECUM010037272.1 coordinate 6,278, forward strand.
AAAAGGAATCTTACTGGATATGACGCCTTAGAACATTGAAACCAAGCGATTTAAACCAAGAAAACTAGAAAGACACCCACGCACAAATACAATCATCCTTTTGCAGCCGGCACATTGTCTTTAAAATAATTATCTAAATTTGCTTATTAGTCATCCAATGACCTATAATTACTACTATAACAATGAAATATCCGGGATGTAATTTGCTGTTACATAAATTTACATAAAATAACAGATGGCGATATGGCTCATCGTTTTTTTAGATCAATATAAACTATTTTTCAGCATCATCATCATCAATTGAAGTAAACTAGTTGAAATAAAACATTTCAAGCATTTTATCTTGTAGAAATAGATCAACATAAACTATTTTTCATCATCATCATCAATTGAAGTAAACTAGTTGAAACAAAACATTTCAAACTTTTTTCCTTGTAGAAATAGTCATGAAACATTGTGTAATCTCAACGATTTTCTGTTGTTTTTGTTTGTCTTGTCCTTATTTTGTATTTGCCTTTGAAAAAGACTCTTTTAGAGTCGAAAGCGGTTATGCTTGTTAGAAACTAGTTTTGCACTCTTCGTTGTCAGTTTGTTGCATATCTATCTATCTATCTATCTATCTATCTATCTATCTATCTATCTATCCTTGATACTCTTGGTCTTGGGAGAAGAGTACTTGCTGTGGATGTTTATATATATATATATATATATATATATATATATATATATATATATATATATATATATAGTGTGTGTGTGTGTGTGTGTGTGTGTGTGTGTGTGTGTGTGTGTGTGTGTGTGTGACTTAGATCTGTAACGTAGCTTTAACAATTTTTCACTCATATCACCACGTCTGCATTGTGGCACTTCATACTGATGTCCACCACTAGGACATGATGCCGCAGACATGTAGCATCATGTACCACCTGAAACCAGGTCGACCAGTCCTAAAAGTAACCCCTTAATGATGAACGCCAAGTCATTCAGCTGCTAGTAACATTTTTATAAGTTTTTGGTATGACTCGGACGGGGTTCGAACCCGAGATATTCCGGTACCGAGGCGGACGCCTTAACCACTTGCGGCAGCGGAGAGGTCGACACATACATACATACGTACATTCATACATATATCCATACATACATACATACGTAGGTACGTGCGAGCGTGCGTACATACATACATCCATACATACATCCATACATACATAGATACGTAGGTAGGTAGGTACGTACGCGTGTACGAGCTTACATAAATACATTCACACATACATAAATACATAGATACATACATACATGCATACATACATACATACATACATGCATACAAGCATACATACATACATACATACATACATACATACATACACTTAGGACTTGTCGCTAAATATACCTACCAGTCCTAAAAGTAACCGCTTAATGCCGAATGCTAAGTCAGGCAGCTGCCAGTAACATTTTTATAAGTCTTTGGTATGACTCGGACGGGGTTCGAACCCGTGATATTCCGATACCGAGGCGGACGCTCTAACCACTTACGCCAGCGGAGAGGTCGACACAAAGATACATACATACATATGTCCATACATACAAGCATGCATACATACATACATACATACATACATGTAGGACTTGTCGCTTCATGTAGCTGCTACGTGCAGTATTTAAGGCATATTGTGTTTTATATTTGTTTTGCACGAATAATAATTTATATTAAAGTGTGCGAAAAGGAATGATAGAATAGGGATCATTTTAAAAATGTTGGATATGGCGCACCTTGCATTTTAAAAAAAAAACAAAACATAATGTGTGTTTGTGCCTGTACGTTTGTATTTGGTGTAAACCGAGGACATTCATGAGATTACACACCAACTTACCGAGGACAGACCTCCAACCGAGGACGTCCTCGGTTAAAAAAGGGTAAAATCTTGCTTCTACCAACTATTTTAGCCTACAATAACATAAAATGATGATTTGTAGGAAGGTCCCCGTTTACACGCTTGGTGCTTGTTCGCGATTTTGGAGTGTATCTTTCTTGCAAAGCTGGAGATACACACGCCCGAAACCTTGTCCTCGATGGTCCGGTGGAAAACTTGTACAGAGATCTTCGCTATCAAATTACACGTTGCAAAAACGTATTATCTCCCTTTAGATCCAAGCATCAAATACCAACTACTTAGCTAAACTATAAGAAGAAAAGCTGGTGCGTATAACAGTCCCTGGTATTTTTTAAAAATATTTCATGCATGTGAGACAATAGTGTTGGGAAACTCACGATAATTTATACCATACACGTCCAATACAAGCAAATAAATCTACGACATTTACGAGAGCAGTACATCAAAATGCTATTGGAAATACGCATGAATTCATTGTAGAGTTGTAATGAAATTGCCTAATTATCCGACCCATCTGTAAAATTAAAGCGTCCTGTTTGCGGCGAGATTTTACACACGTAAAGATATTGAAAAGACATCCTTGATATGGAAAATTTATTTTATGATTATTAAATGAGCTGTATCCGCCCCAAATTCATCATTTGCCTACTTAGTATTCAAACAGGAGAGAACACATATGAATCAAATGAAAAATCCCGCTCAGGTGAGATCGAATCATCACTAACCGAATTTAGAAGTTAAACGCAGAGAACTTCAGTAAATATATAGAAAGATTAATATTTTATATAGCGGTCAAACATTTATCATCAATATAATCAGTCCCAAAATGAAACATTTAATTACAGCAATGTTTTCCATTATCGCGCTCTTAAGACCTGCGACTACACGTGAAAGCAATCATAAACTGTTGAATGCATTCAGTGTTCTTTTTAATGTATATACTTGATTCAATTGGTGATTTGATGACTTTGCTTAACATATCATGAATTATGTTTGTATCGATAGTTCTGTTGCAAACGAAGTCTTATAAAAAACAACAGACAAAATGCAAACACAAGGCGTCAATCTACATTGTTTTCCCAAATTTAAAGAGGCTTTTAACAATAGCCAAAACGCTCAGGATGTTCTACTGGACCAACTTGTATTTATAACTTAAAAGAACATTTATTTAGAGCTGCATTAGACTGTAATATTCTTACTCATTTAGTCTTTTTTCAGTATGTTTTCACAGAAGGCGACGCGGAAAAAACCTGTTTAAAACTTCCAATCAGCGATACAAAACACCTTTACGAGGTACCTTGAATTAGCAAATGTATAAACTAAGTGATTTGGAAGGTGAACCGTGAGAGAGAGAGAGAGAGAGAGAGAGAGAGAGAGAGAGAGAGAGAGAGAGAGAGCAATACAGAGAATGAATTAAATCTATGCGGATAAAGGACAGTTGAATTAATTGGTCATACATAAATCGGCCAGATCGTATGCTGCGATCTATTTACTCCAGGTACACGGCTCTCTCGTTTGGTTTGTTTGACTCGGTTAAAAACTGCTTTTCTCTATTTTGGCCAATTCTTTCTATCCTGTTTAAACTGTATGCTTCATTTGCCGATATACATTTTGTGAGTATTTTCGCTTTAGTATGCTGGTGGAAACATCAGTAGTTTGTGGTCCAGCCACAGGTATCCTGAAATTTATAATTGTCATACTATGTGAGGATGTATAAATTCTCCTTTGAGTTTCTTATCAAGTTTAATTTTGAACGAAGAGTCTGAAGAGTATGTTTACGTCTCATCTGTCTTGATTTTGTGTCTGTACCACAATTATAACATTTTATCAGCTCCATTGAAGGTGGTAGTCTTGTTTCAGATATTACCTTAATATGGTAGCTTTTTTCTAGTATGGTATAGGAGAGACCCAGAACACGTCTTAAAATGCAGCAGTTGAGTAAGTGACCTCACACTCAATGAGTTTGTTTTTGTTTTTGTTTTAGGATAATAGCCGAGTACTTTGTTAATCAGTAATAAGTTACTAAGTGCAAGAACTTGTAAGAACCTAAGGACTTGGTATTTAAAGCATAATTGTAGCGGTCAATATTGTTACACCATGTGAAATCCGATTTATTGATAGGACTACAGTGAATATGGAGCATTCGAATCACTGCATGGCTTCATTTATCTGAAGAAAAAAAACCCCAAAACAAAACAAAAAAACAAAAACAAAGAAAAACAAAAAAAAACAAAACAAAGCAGGATTTTCAGTTGATTGTTTTTATGCTTTTACTCCTGAGTTTGTATGGAATGCCATATATGATCTATGAAATAATTTTCAACATATAATCAAACATATCACATTAGTGTCAGATATGCAGTACAACCGCCTCTGCCATAATGCATGACGCAATTATAAAAAAAAAGACTACAGTAGTAGCATACCGGAGACCAAAATACCACAAACACATCCTAGTCAACGCCAATCACTAACCAACTGGCAACATTTCAGTGATATGACACTTACTGTAATTGCTCAAAATCCAACTGGAGTTTCGAAACCAGGAAAGAAAAGGAATCTTACTGGATATGACGCCTTAGAACATTGAAACCAAGCGATTTAAACCAAGAAAACTAGAAAGACACCCACGCACAAATACAATCATCTTTTTGCAGCCGGCACATTGTCTTTAAAATAATTATCTAAATTTGCTTATTAGTCATCCAGTGACCTATAATTACTACTATAACAATGAAATATCCGGGATGTAATTTGCTGTTACATAAATTTACATAAAATAACAGATGGCGATATGGCTCATCGTTTTTTTAGATCAATAGAAACTATCTTTCAGCATGATCATCATCAATTGAAGTAAACTAGATGAAATAAAACATTTCAAGCATTTTTTTCTTGTAGAAATAGGTCAAGATAAACTATTTTTCAGCATCATCATCAATTGAAGTAAACTAGTTGAAACAAAACATTTCAAACCTATTTCCTTCTAGAAATAGTCATGAAACATTGTGTAATCTCAACGATTTTCTCTTGTTTTTGTTTGTCTTGTCCTTATTTTGTATTTGCCTTTGAAAAAGACTCTTTTAGAGTCGAAAGCGGTTATGCTTGTTAGAAACTAGTTTTGCACTCTTCGTTGTCAGTTTGTTGCATATCTATCTATCTATCTATCTATCTATCTATCTATCTATCTATAGTGAATACTCTTGGTCTTGGGAGAAGAGTACTTGCTGTGGATGTTTATATATATATATATATATATATATATATATATATATATATATATATATATATATATATAGATTGTGTGTGTGTGTGTGTGTGTGTGTGTGTGTGTGTGTGTGTGTGACTTAGATTTGTAACGTAGCTTTAACAATTTTTCACTCATATCGCCACGTCTGCATTGTGGCACTTCATACTGATGTCCACCACTAGGACATGATGCCGCAGACATGTAGCATCATGTACCACCTGAAACCAGGTCGACAAGTCCTAAAAGTGACCCCTTAATGATGAACGCCAAGTCATTCAGCTGCTAGTAACATTTTTATAAGTTTTTGGCATGACTCGGACGGGGTTCGAACCCGAGATATTCCGGTACCGAGGCGGACGCCCTAATCACTTACGCCAGCGGAGAGGTCGACACATACATACATACATACGTACATACATATGTCCATACATACATACATACGTAGGTACGTGCGAGCGTGCGTGCATACATACATCCATACATACATACGTAGGTAGGTACGTACGTACGCATGTACGAGCGTACATACATACACTCACACATACATACATACATACATACATACATACATACATACATGCATACATACATACACATATACATACATACATACATACATACATACATACATACATACATACATACATACATACACTTAGGTCTTGTCGCTAAATATACCTACCAGTCCTAAAAGTAACCGCTTAATGCTGAATGCCAAGTCAGGCAGCTGCCAGTAACATTTTTATAAGTCTTTGGTATGACTTGGACGGGGTTCGAACCCGTGATATTCCGATACCGAGGCGGACGCTCTAACCACTTACGCCAGCGGAGAGGTCGACACAAAGATACATACATACATATGTGCATACATACCAGCATACATACATACATACATACATACATACATACATACATGTAGGACTTGTCGCTTCATGTAGCTGCTACGTGCAGTATTTAAGGCATTTTGTGTGTTATATCTGTTTTGCACGAATAATAATTTATGTTAAAGTGTGCGAAAAGGAATGATAGAATAGGGATCATTTTAAAAATGTTGGTTATGGCGCACCTTGCATTTTAAAAAAAAACAAAACATATTGTGTGTTTGTGCCTGTACGTTTGTATTTGGTGTAAGCCGAGGACATTCGTGATATTACACACCAACGTACCGAGGACAGACCTCCAACCGAGGACGTTCTCGGTGAAAAAAGAGGGTAAAATCTTGCTTCTGCCAACTATTTTAGCCTACAATAACATAAAATGATGATTTGTAGGAAGGTCCCCGTTTACACGCTTGGTGCTTGTTCGCGATTTTGGAGTGTATCTTTCTTCCAAAGCTGGAGATACACACGCCCGAAACCTTGTCCTCGATGGTCCGGTGGAAAACTTGTACAGAGATTTTCGCTATCAAATTACACGTTGCAAAAACGTATCATCTCCCTTTAGATCCAAGCATCAAATACCAACTACTTAGCTAAAGTATAAGAAGAAAAGCTGGTGCGTATAACAGTCCCAGGTATTTTTTTTTTTTTTTTCATGCATGTGAGACAACAGTGTTGGGAAACTCACGATAATTTATACCATACACGTCCAATACATGCAAATAAATCTACGACATTTACGAAAGCAGTACATCAAAATGCTATTGGAAATACGCATGAATTCATTGTAGAGTTGTAATGAAATTGCCTAATTATCCGACCCATCTGTAAAATTAAAGCGTCCTGTTTGCGGCGAGATTTTACACACTTGAAGATATTGAAAAGACATCCTTGATATGCAAAAATTATTTTATGATTATTAAATGAGCTGTATCCGCCCCAAATTCATCATTTCCCTACTTAGTATTCAAACAGGAGAGAACATATATAAATCAAATGAAAAATCCCGCTCAGGTGAGATCGAATCATCACTAACCGAATTTAGAAGTTAAACGCAGAGAACTTCAGTAAATATATAGAAAGATTAATATTTTATATAGCGGTCAAACATTTATCATCAATATAATCAGTCCCAAAATGAAACATTTAATTACAGCAATGTTTTTCATTATCGCGCTCTTAAGACCTGCGACTACACGTGAAAGCAATCATAAACTGTTGAATGCATTCAATGTTCTTTTAAATGTATATACTTGATTCAATTGGTGATTTGATGACTTTGCTTAACATATCATGAATTATGTTTGTATCGATAGTTCTGTTGTAAACGAAGTCTTATAAAAAACAACAGACAAAATGCAAACACAAGGCGTCAATCTATATTGTTTTCCCAAATTTAAAGAGGTTTTTAACAATAGCCAAAACGCTCAGGATGTTCTACTGGACCAACTTGTATTTATAACTTAAAAGAACATTTATTTAGAGCTGCATTAGACTGTAATATTCTTACTCATTTAGTCTTTTTCAGTATGTTTTCACAGAAGGCGACGCGGAAAAAACCTGTTTAAAACTTCCAATCAGCGATACAAAACACCTTTACGAGGTACCTTGAATTAGCAAATGTATAAACTAAGTGATTTGGAAGGTGAACCGTGAGAGAGAGAGAGAGAGAGAGAGAGAGAGAGAGAGAGAGAGAGAGAGAGAGAGAGAGCAATACAGAGAATGAATTAAATCTATGCGGATAGAGGACAGTTGAATTAATTGGTCATACATAAATCGGCCAGATCGTATGCTGCGATCTATTTACTCCAGGTACACGGCTCTTTCGTTTGTTTTTTTTTTTTTGACTCGGTTAAGAACTGCTTTCCTCTATTTTGGCCAATTCTTTCTATCCTGTTTAAACTGTATGCTTCATTTGCCGATATCCATTTTGTGAGTATTTTCGCTTTAGTATGCTGGTGGAAACATCAGTAGTTTGTGGTCCAGCCACAGGTATACTGAAATTTATAATTGTCATACTATGTGAGGATGTATAAATTCTCCTTTGAGTTTCTTATCAAGTTTACTTTTGAACGAAGAGTCTGAAGAGTATGTTTACGTCTCATCTGTCTTGATTTTGTGTCTGTACCACAATTATAACATTTTATCAGCTCCATTGAAGGTGGTAGTCTTGTTTCAGATATTACCTTAATATGGTAGCTTTTTTCTAGTATGGTATAGGAGAGACCTAGAACACGTCTTAAAATGCAGCAGTTGAGTAAGTGACCTCACACTCAATGAGTTTGTTTTTGTTTTTGTTTTAGGATAATAGCCGAGTACTTTGTTAATCAGTAATAAGTTACTAAGTGCAAGAACTTGTAAGAACCTAAGGACTTGGTATTTAAAGCATAATTGTAGCGGTCAATATTGTTACACCATGTGAAATCCGATTTATTGATAGGACTACAGTGAATATGGAGCATTCGAAGCACTGCATGGCTTCATTTATCTGAAGAAAAAAACCCCAAAACAAAACAAAAAAAAAAACAAAAACAAAGAAAAACAAAAAAAAAAAAAAACAAAGCAGGATTTTCAGTTGATTGTTTTTATGCTTTTACTCCTGGGTTTGTATGGAATGCCATATATGATCTATGAAATAATTTTCAACATATAATCAAACATATCACATTAGTGTCAGATATGCAGTACAACCGCCTCTGCCATAATGCATGACACAATTTTAAAAAAAAGACTACAGTAGTAGCATACCGGAGACCAAAATACCACAAACACATCCTAGTCAACGCCAATCACTAACCAACTGGCAACGCTTCAGTGATATGACACTTAACTGTAATTGCTCAAAATCCAACTGGAGTTTCGAAACCAGGAAAGAAAAGGAATCTTACTGGATATGACGCCTTAGAACATTGAAACCAAGCGATTTAAACCAAGAAAACTAGAAAGACACCCACGCACAAATACAATCATCCTTTTGCAGCCGGCACATTGTCTTTAAAATAATTATCTAAATTTGCTTATTAGTCATCCAATGACCTATAATTACTACTATAACAATGAAATATCCGGGATGTAATTTGCTGTTACATAAATTTACATAAAATAACAGATGGCGATATGGCTCATCGTTTTGTTAGATCAATATAAACTATTTTTCAGCATCATCATCATCAATTGAAGTAAACTAGTTGAAATAAAACATTTCAAGCATTTTATCTTGTAGAAATAGATCAACATAAACTATTTTTCATCATCATCATCAATTGAAGTAAACTAGTTGAAACAAAACATTTCAAACTTTTTTCCTTGTAGAAATAGTCATGAAACATTGTGTAATCTCAACGATTTTCTGTTGTTTTTGTTTGTCTTGTCCTTATTTTGTATTTGCCTTTGAAAAAGACTCTTTTAGAGTCGAAAGCGGTTATGCTTGTTAGAAACTAGTTTTGCACTCTTCGTTGTCAGTTTGTTGCATTTCGATCTTTCTATCTATCTATCTATCTATCTATCTATCTATCTATCTATCTATCTATCTATCTATCCTTGATACTCTTGGTCTTGGGAGAAGAGTACTTGCTGTGGATGTTTATATATATATATATATATATATATATATATATATATATATATATATATATATATATAGTGTGTGTGTGTGTGTGTGTGTGTGTGTGTGTGTGACTTAGATTTGTAACGTAGCTTTGACAATTTTGCACTCATATCGCTACGTTTGCATTGTGGCACTTCATACTGATGTCCACCACTAGGACATGATGCCGCAGACATGTAGCATCATGTACCACCTGAAACCAGGTCGACCAGTCCTAAAAGTAACCCCTTAATGATGAACGCCAAGTCATTCAGCTGCTAGTAACATTTTTATAAGTTTTTGGTATGACTCGGACGGGGTTCGAACCCGAGATATTCCGGTACCGAGGCGGACGCCCTAACCACTTACGGCAGCGGAGAGGTCGACACATACATGCATACGTACATTCATACATATATCCATACATACATACATACGTAGGTACGTGCGAGCGTGCGTACATACATACATCCATACATCCATCCATACATACATAGATACGTAGGTAGGTAGGTACGTACGCGTGTACGAGCGTACATACATACATTCACACATACATACATACATACATGCATACATACATACATACATAAATGCATACATACATACACATATACATAGATACATACATACATACATATATACATACATACACTTAGTACTTGTCGCTAAATATACCTACCAGTCCTAAAAGTAACCGCTTAATGCCGAATGCCAAGTCAGGCAGGTGCCAGTAACATTTTTATAAGTCTTTGGCATGACTCGGACGGGGTTCGAACCCGTGATATTCCGATACCGAGGCGGACGCTCTAACCACTTACGCCAGCGGAGAGGTCGACACAAAGATACATACATATGTCGATGCATACAAGCATGCATACATACATACATACATACATACATACATACATACATGTAGGACTTGTCGCTTCATGTAGCTGCTACGTGCAGTATTTAAGGCATATTGTGTTTTATATCTGTTTTGCACGAATAATAATTTATGTTAAAGTGTGCGAAAAGGAATGATAGAATAGGGATCATTTTAAAAATGTTGGATATGGCGCACCTTGCATTTTTAAAAAAACAAAACATATTGTGTGTTTGTGCCTGTACGTTTGTATTTGGTGTAAACCGAGGACATTCATGAGATTACACACCAACGTACCGAGGACAGACCTCCAACCGAGGACGTCCTCGGTTAAAAAAAGGGTAAAATCTTGCTTCTACCAACTATTTTAGCCTACAATAACATAAAATGATGATTTGTAGGAAGGTCCCCGTTTACACGCTTGGTGCTTGTTCGCGATTTTGGAGTGTATCTTTCTTGCAAAGCTGGAGATACACACGCCCGAAACCTTGTCCTCGATGGTCCGGTGGAAAACTTGTACAGAGATCTTCGCTATCAAATTACACGTTGCAAAAACGTATTATCTCCCTTTAGATCCAAGCATCAAATACCAACTACTTAGCTAAACTATAAGAAGAAAAGCTGGTGCGTATAACAGTCCCAGGTATTTTTAAAAAATACTTCATGCATGTGAGACAATAGTGTTGCGAAACTCACGATAATTTATACCATACACGTCCAATACATGCAAATAAATCTACGACATTTACGAAAGCAGTACATCAAAATGCTATTGGAAATACGCATGAATTCATTGTAGAGTTGTAATGAAATTGCCTAATTATCCGACCCATCTGTAAAATTAAAGCGTCCTGTTTGCGGCGAGATTTTACACACGTAAAGATATTGAAAAGACATCCTTGATATGCAAAATTTATTTTATGATTATTAAATGAGCTGTATCCGCCCCAAATTCATCATTTGCCTACTTAGTATTCAAACAGGAGAGAACATATATGAATGAAATGAAAAATCCCGCTCAGGTGAGATCGAATCATCACTAACCGAATTTGGAAGTTACACGCACAGAACTTCAGTAAATATATAGAAAGATTAATATTTTATATAGCGGTCAAACATTTATCATCAATATAATCAGTCCCAAAATGAAACATTTAATTACAGCAATGTTTTCCATTATCGCGCTCTTAAGACCTGCGACTACACGTGAAAGCAATCATAAACTGTTGAATGCATTCAGTGTTCTTTTTAATGTATATACTTGATTCAATTGGTGATTTGATGACTTTGCTTAACATATCATGAATTATGTTTGTATCGATAGTTCTGTTGCAAACGAAGTCTTATAAAAAACAACAGACAAAATGCAAACACAAGGCGTCAATCTACATTGTTTTCCCAAATTTAAAGAGGCTTTTAACAATAGCCAAAACGCTCAGGATGTTCTACTGGACCAACTTGTATTTATAACTTAAAAGAACATTTATTTAGAGCTGCATTAGACTGTAATATTCTTACTCATTTAGTCTTTTTTCAGTATGTTTTCACAGAAGGCGACGCGGAAAAAACCTGTTTAAAACTTCCAATCAGCGATACAAAACACCTTTACGAGGTACCTTGAATTAGCAAATGTATAAACTAAGTGATTTGGAAGGTGAACCGTGAGAGAGAGAGAGAGAGAGAGAGAGAGAGAGAGAGAGAGAGAGCAATACAGAGAATGAATTAAATCTATGCGGATAGAGGACAGTTGAATTAATTGGTCATACATAAATCGACCAGATCGTATGCTGCGATCTATTTACTCCAGGTACACGGCTCTCTCGTTTGGTTTGTTTGACTCGGTTAAGAACTGCTTTCCTCTATTTTGGCCAATTCTTTCTATCCTGTTTAAACTGTATGCTTCATTTGCCGATATCCATTTTGTGAGTATTTTCGCTTTAGTATGCTGGTGGAAACATCAGTAGTTTGTGGTCCAGCCACAGGTATCCTGAAATTTATAATTGTCATACTATGTGAGGATGTATAAATTCTCCTTTGAGTTTCTTATCAAGTTTAATTTTGAACGAAGAGTCCGAAGAATATGTTTACGTCTCATCTGTCTTGATTTTGTGTCTGTACCACAATTATAACATTTTATCAGCTCCATTGAAGGTGGTAGTCTTGTTTCAGATATTACCTTAATATGGTAGTTTTTTTCTAGTATGGTATAGGAGAGACCTAGAACACGACTTAAAATGCAGCAGTTGAGTAAGTGACCTCACACTCAATGAGTTTGTTTTTGTTTTTGTTTTAGGATAATAGGCGAGTACTTTGTTAATCAGCAATAAGTTACTAAGTGCAAGAACTTGTAAGAACCTAAGGACTTGGTATTTAAAGCATAATTGTAGCGGTCAATATTGTTACACCATGTGAAATCCGATTTATTGATAGGACTACAGTGAATATGGAGCATTCGAATCACTGCATGGCTTCATTTATCTGAAGAAAAAAAACCCCAAAACAAAACAAAAAAACAAAAACAAAGAAAAACAAAAAAAAACAAAACAAAGCAGGATTTTCAGTTGATTGTTTTTATGCTTTTACTCCTGAGTTTGTATGGAATGCCATATATGATCTATGAAATAATTTTCAACATATAATCAAACATATCACATTAGTGTCAGATATGCAGTACAACCGCCTCTGCCATAATGCATGACGCAATTTTAAAAAAAAGACTACAGTAGTAGCATACCGGAGACCAAAATACCACAAACACATCCTAGTCAACGCCAATCACTAACCAACTGGCAACGCTTCAGTGATATGACACTTAACTGTAATTGCTCAAAATCCAACTGGAGTTTCGAAACCAGGAAAGAAAAGGAATCTTACTGGATATGACGCCTTAGAACATTGAAACCAAGCGATTTAAACCAAGAAAACTAGAAAGACACCCACGCACAAATACAATCATCCTTTTGCAGCCGGCACATTGTCTTTAAAATAATTATCTAAATTTGCTTATTAGTCATCCAATGACCTATAATTACTACTATAACAATGAAATATCCGGGATGTAATTTGCTGTTACATAAATTTACATAAAATAACAGATGGCGATATGGCTCATCGTTTTTTTAGATCAATATAAACTATTTTTCAGCATCATCATCATCAATTGAAGTAAACTAGTTGAAATAAAACATTTCAAGCATTTTATCTTGTAGAAATAGATCAACATAAACTATTTTTCATCATCATCATCAATTGAAGTAAACTAGTTGAAACAAAACATTTCAAACTTTTTTCCTTGTAGAAATAGTCATGAAACATTGTGTAATCTCAACGATTTTCTGTTGTTTTTGTTTGTCTTGTCCTTATTTTGTATTTGCCTTTGAAAAAGACTCTTTTAGTGTCGAAAGCGGTTATGCTTGTTAGAAACTAGTTTTGCACTCTTCGTTGTCAGTTTGTTGCATATCTATCTATCTATCTATCTATCTATCTATCTATCTATCTATCCTTGATACTCTTGTACTCTTGGTCTTGGGAGAAGAGTACTTGCTGTGGATGTTTATATATATATATATATATATATATATATATATATATATATATATATATATAGATTGTGTGTGTGTGTGTGTGTGTGTGTGTGTGTGTGTGTGTGTGTGACTTAGATTTGTAACGTAGCTTTAACAATTTTTCACTCATATCGCCACGTCTGCATTGCGGCACTTCATACTGCTGTCCACCACTAGGACATGATGCCGCAGACATGTAGCATCATGTACCACCTGAAACCAGGTCGACCAGTCCTAAAAGTAACCCCTTAATGATGAACGCCAAGTCATTCAGCTGCTAGTAACATTTTTATAAGTTTTTGGTATGACTCGGACGGGGTTCGAACCCGAGATATTCCGGTACCGAGGCGGACGCCCTAACCACTTACGGCAGCGGAGAGGTCGACACATACATGCATACGTACATTCATACATATATCCATACATACATACATACGTAGGTACGTGCGAGCGTGCGTACATACATACATCCATACATACATAAATACGTAGGTAGGTAGGTACGTACGCGTGTACGAGCTTACATAAATACATTCACACATACATACATACATACATACATGCATGCATACATGCATACATACATACATACATACATACATACACTTAGGACTTGTCGCTAAATATACCTACCAGTCCTAAAAGTAACCGCTTAATGCCGAATGCCAAGTCAGGCAGCTGCCAGTAACATTTTTATAAGTCTTTGGTATGACTCGGACGGGGTTCGAACCCGTGATATTCCGATACCGAGGCGGACGCTCTAACCACTTACGCCAGCGGAGAGGTCGACACAAAGATACATACATACATATGTCCATACATACAAGCATGCATACATACATACATACATACATACATACATACATACATACATGTAGGACTTGTCGCTTCATGTAGCTGCTACGTGCAGTATTTAAGGCATATTGTGTTTTATATTTGTTTTGCACGAACAATAATTTATATTAAAGTGTGCGAAAAGGAATGATAGAATAGGGATCATTTTAAAAATGTTGGATATGGCGCACCTTGCATTTTTAAAAAAACAAAACATATTGTGTGTTTGTGCCTGTACGTTTGTATTTGGTGTAAACCGAGGACATTCATGAGATTACACACCAACGTACCGAGGACAGACCTCCAACCGAGGACGTCCTCGGTTAAAAAAAGGGTAAAATCTTGCTTCTACCAACTATTTTAGCCTACAATAACATAAAATGATGATTTGTAGGAAGGTCCCCGTTTACACGCTTGGTGCTTGTTCGCGATTTTGGAGTGTATCTTTCTTGCAAAGCTGGAGATACACACGCCCGAAACCTTGTCCTCGATGGTCCGGTGGAAAACTTGTACAGAGATCTTCGCTATCAAATTACACGTTGCAAAAACGTATTATCTCCCTTTAGATCCAAGCATCAAATACCAACTACTTAGCTAAACTATAAGAAGAAAAGCTGGTGCGTATAACAGTCCCAGGTATTTTTAAAAAATACTTCATGCATGTGAGACAATAGTGTTGCGAAACTCACGATAATTTATACCATACACGTCCAATACATGCAAATAAATCTACGACATTTACGAAAGCAGTACATCAAAATGCTATTGGAAATACGCATGAATTCATTGTAGAGTTGTAATGAAATTGCCTAATTATCCGACCCATCTGTAAAATTAAAGCGTCCTGTTTGCGGCAAGATTTTACACACGTAAAGATATTGAAAAGACATCCTTGATATGCAAAATTTATTTTATGATTATTAAATGAGCTGTATCCGCCCCAAATTCATCATTTGCCTACTTAGTATTCAAACAGGAGAGAACATATATGAATGAAATGAAAAATCCCGCTCAGGTGAGATCGAATCATCACTAACCGAATTTGGAAGTTACACGCACAGAACTTCAGTAAATATATAGAAAGATTAATATTTTATATAGCGGTCAAACATTTATCATCAATATAATCAGTCCCAAAATGAAACATTTAATTACAGCAATGTTTTTCATTATCGCGCTCTTAAGACCTGCGACTACACGTGAAAGCAATCATAAACTGTTGAATGCATTCAATGTTCTTTTAAATGTATATACTTGATTCAATTGGTGATTTGATGACTTTGCTTAACATATCATGAATTATGTTTGTATCGATAGTTCTGTTGTAAACGAAGTCTTATAAAAAACAACAGACAAAATGCAAACACAAGGCGTCAATCTATATTGTTTTCCCAAATTTAAAGAGGTTTTTAACAATAGCCAAAACGCTCAGGATGTTCTACTGGACCAACTTGTATTTATAACTTAAAAGAACATTTATTTAGAGCTGCATTAGACTGTAATATTCTTACTCATTTAGTCTTTTTTCAGTATGTTTACACAGAAGGCGACGCGGAAAAAACCTGTTTAAAACTTCCAATCAGCGATACAAAACACCTTTACGAGGTACCTTGAATTAGCAAATGTATAAACTACGTGATTTGGAAGGTGTACCGTGAGAGAGAGAGAGAGAGAGAGAGAGAGAGAGAGAGAGAGAGAGAGAGCAATACAGAGAATGAATTAAATCTATGCGGATAAAGGACAGTTGAATTAATTGGTCATACATAAATCGGCCAGATCGTATGCTGCGATCTATTTACTCCAGGTACACGGCTCTCTCGTTTGGTTTGTTTGACTCGGTTAAAAACTGCTTTTCTCTATTTTGGCCAATTCTTTCTATCCTGTTTAAACTGTATGCTTCATTTGCCGATATACATTTTGTGAGTATTTTCGCTTTAGTATGCTGGTGGAAACATCAGTAGTTTGTGGTCCAGCCACAGGTATCCTGAAATTTATAATTGTCATACTATGTGAGGATGTATAAATTCTCCTTTGAGTTTCTTATCAAGTTTAATTTTGAACGAAGAGTCCGAAGAGTATGTTTACGTCTCATCTGTCTTGATTTTGTGTCTGTACCACAATTATAACATTTTATCAGCTCCATTGAAGGTGGTAGTCTTGTTTCAGATATTACCTTAATATGGTAGCTTTTTTCTAGTATGGTATAGGAGAGACCTAGAACACGTCTTAAAATGCAGCAGTTGAGTAAGTGACCTCACACTCAATGAGTTTGTTTTTGTTTTTGTTTTAGGATAATAGCCGAGTACTTTGTTAATCAGTAATAAGTTACTAAGTGCAAGAACTTGTAAGAACCTAAGGACTTGGTATTTAAAGCATAATTGTAGCGGTCAATATTGTTACACCATGTGAAATCCGATTTATTGATAGGACTACAGTGAATATGGAGCATTCGAAGCACTGCATGGCTTCATTTATCTGAAGAAAAAAACCCCAAAACAAAACAAAAAAAAAAACAAAAACAAAGAAAAACAAAAAAAAAAAAAAACAAAGCAGGATTTTCAGTTGATTGTTTTTATGCTTTTACTCCTGGGTTTGTATGGAATGCCATATATGATCTATGAAATAATTTTCAACATATAATCAAACATATCACATTAGTGTCAGATATGCAGTACAACCGCCTCTGCCATAATGCATGACACAATTTTAAAAAAAAGACTACAGTAGTAGCATACCGGATACCAAAATACCACAAACACATCCTAGTCAACGCCAATCACTAACCAACTGGCAACGCTTCAGTGATATGACACTTAACTGTAATTGCTCAAAATCCAACTGGAGTTTCGAAACCAGGAAAGAAAAGGAATCTTACTGGATATGACGCCTTAGAACATTGAAACCAAGCGATTTAAACCAAGAAGACTAGAAAGACACCCACGCACAAATACAATCATCCTTTTGCAGCCGGCACATTGTCTTTAAAATAATTATCTAAATTTGCTTATTAGTCATCCAATGACCTATAATTACTACTATAACAATGAAATATCCGGGATGTAATTTGCTGTTACATAAATTTACATAAAATAACAGATGGCGATATGGCTCATCGTTTTTTTAGATCAATATAAACTATTTTTCAGCATCATCATCATCAATTGAAGTAAACTAGTTGAAATAAAACATTTCAAGCATTTTATCTTGTAGAAATAGATCAACATAAACTATTTTTCATCATCATCATCAATTGAAGTAAACTAGTTGAAACAAAACATTTCAAACCTTTTTCCTTGTAGAAATAGTCATGAAACATTGTGTAATCTCAACGATTTTCTGTTGTTTTTGTTTGTCTTGTCCTTATTTTGTATTTGCCTTTGAAAAAGACTCTTTTAGAGTCGAAAGCGGTTATGCTTGTTAGAAACTAGTTTTGCACTCTTCGTTGTCAGTTTGTTGCATATCTATCTATCTATCTATCTATCTATCTATCTATCTATCTATCTATCCTTGATACTCTTGGTCTTGGGAGAAGAGTACTTGCTGTGGATGTTTATATATATATATATATATATATATATATATATATATATATATATATATATATATATAGTGTGTGTGTGTGTGTGTGTGTGTGTGTGTGTGTGACTTAGATTTGTAACGTAGCTTTGACAATTTTGCACTCATATCGCTACGTTTGCATTGTGGCACTTCATACTGATGTCCACCACTAGGACATGATGCCGCAGACATGTAGCATCATGTACCACCTGAAACCAGGTCGACCAGTCCTAAAAGTAACCCCTTAATGATGAACGCCAAGTCATTCAGCTGCTAGTAACATTTTTATAAGTTTTTGGTATGACTCGGACGGGGTTCGAACCCGAGATATTCCGGTACCGAGGCGGACGCCCTAACCACTTACGGCAGCGGAGAGGTCGACACATACATGCATACGTACATTCATACATATATCCATACATACATACATACGTAGGTACGTGCGAGCGTGCGTACATACATACATCCATACATCCATCCATACATACATAGATACGTAGGTAGGTAGGTACGTACGCGTGTACGAGCGTACATACATACATTCACACATACATACATACATACATGCATACATACATACATACATAAATGCATACATACATACACATATACATAGATACATACATACATACATATATACATACATACACTTAGTACTTGTCGCTAAATATACCTACCAGTCCTAAAAGTAACCGCTTAATGCCGAATGCCAAGTCAGGCAGGTGCCAGTAACATTTTTATAAGTCTTTGGCATGACTCGGACGGGGTTCGAACCCGTGATATTCCGATACCGAGGCGGACGCTCTAACCACTTACGCCAGCGGAGAGGTCGACACAAAGATACATACATACATATGTCCATACATACAAGCATGCATACATACATACATACATACATACATACATACATACATGTAGGACTTGTCGCTTCATGTAGCTGCCACGTGCAGTATTTAAGGCATATTGTGTTTTATATTTGTTTTGCACGAATAATAATTTATGTTAAAGTGTGCGAAAAGGAATGATAGAATAGGGATCATTTTAAAAATGTTGGATATGGCGCACCTTGCATTTTTAAAAAAACAAAACATATTGTGTGTTTGTGCCTGTACGTTTGTATTTGGTGTAAACCGAGGACATTCATGAGATTACACACCAACGTACCGAGGACAGACCTCCAACCGAGGACGTCCTCGTTTAAAAAAAGGGTAAAATCTTGCTTCTACCAACTATTTTAGCCTACAATAACATAAAATGATGATTTGTAGGAAGGTCCCCGTTGACACGCTTGGTGCTTGTTCGCGATTTTGGAGTGTATCTTTCTTGCAAAGCTGGAGATACACACGCCCGCAACCTTGTCCTCGATGGTCCGGTGGAAAACTTGTACAGAGATCTTCGCTATCAAATTACACGTTGCAAAAACGTATTATCTCCCTTTAGATCCAAGCATCAAAAAACCAACTACTTAGCTAAACTATAAGAAGAAAAGCTGGTGCGTATAACAGTCCCTGGTATTTTTTAAAAATATTTCATGCATGTGAGACAATAGTGTTGGGAAACTCACGATAATTTATACCATACACGTCCAATACATGCAAATAAATCTACGACATTTACGAAAGCAGTACATCAAAATGCTATTGGAAATACGCATGAATTCATTGTAGAGTTGTAATGAAATTGCCTAATTATCCGACCCATCTGTAAAATTAAAGCGTCCTGTTTGCGGCGAGATTTTACACACGTAAAGATATTGAAAAGACATCCTTGATATGGAAAATTTATTTTATGATTATTAAATGAGCTGTATCCGCCCCAAATTCATCATTTCCCTACTTAGTATTCAAACAGGAGAGAACACATATGAATCAAATGAAAAATCCCGCTCAGGTGAGATCGAATCATCACTAACCGAATTTAGAAGTTAAACGCAGAGAACTTCAGTAAATATATAGAAAGATTAATATTTTATATAGCGGTCAAACATTTATCATCAATATAATCAGTCCCAAAATGAAACATTTAATTACAGCAATGTTTTCCATTATCGCGCTCTTAAGACCTGCGACTACACGTGAAAGCAATCATAAACTGTTGAATGCATTCAGTGTTCTTTTTAATGTATATACTTGATTCAATTGGTGATTTGATGACTTTGCTTAACATATCATGAATTATGTTTGTATCGATAGTTCTGTTGCAAACGAAGTCTTATAAAAAACAACAGACAAAATGCAAACACAAGGCGTCAATCTACATTGTTTTCCCAAATTTAAAGAGGCTTTTAACAATAGCCAAAACGCTCAGGATGTTCTACTGGACCAACTTGTATTTATAACTTAAAAGAACATTTATTTAGAGCTGCATTAGACTGTAATATTCTTACTCATTTAGTCTTTTTCAGTATGTTTTCACAGAAGGCGACGCGGAAAAAACCTGTTTAAAACTTCCAATCAGCGATACAAAACACCTTTACGAGGTACCTTGAATTAGCAAATGTATAAACTAAGTGATTTGGAAGGTGAACCGTGAGAGAGAGAGAGAGAGAGAGAGAGAGAGAGAGAGAGAGAGAGAGAGAGAGAGAGAGCAATACAGAGAATGAATTAAATCTATGCGGATAGAGGACAGTTGAATTAATTGGTCATACATAAATCGGCCAGATCGTATGCTGCGATCTATTTACTCCAGGTACACGGCTCTCTCGTTTGGTTTGTTTGACTCGGTTAAAAACTGCTTTTCTCTATTTTGGCCAATTCTTTCTATCCTGTTTAAACTGTATGCTTCATTTGCCGATATACATTTTGTGAGTATTTTCGCTTTAGTATGCTGGTGGAAACATCAGTAGTTTGTGGTCCAGCCACAGGTATCCTGAAATTTATAATTGTCATACTATGTGAGGATGTATAAATTCTCCTTTGAGTTTCTTATCAAGTTTAATTTTGAACGAAGAGTCCGAAGAATATGTTTACGTCTCATCTGTCTTGATTTTGTGTCTGTACCACAATTATAACATTTTATCAGCTCCATTGAAGGTGGTAGTCTTGTTTCAGATATTACCTTAATATGGTAGTTTTTTTCTAGTATGGTATAGGAGAGACCTAGAACACGACTTAAAATGCAGCAGTTGAGTAAGTGACCTCACACTCAATGAGTTTGTTTTTGTTTTTGTTTTAGGATAATAGGCGAGTACTTTGTTAATCAGCAATAAGTTACTAAGTGCAAGAACTTGTAAGAACCTAAGGACTTG
>JAECUM010037274.1:0-12098 GCA_016617855.1 Megalonaias nervosa
TATATATATATATATAGTATGATGTATAAATTTTTAATTAAAAGGAAACGAGGCTTGCCAAGTTTCCTTTTAATGAAAAATTTATACATCTCGTGGTATATCATTGATATAGGGTACATACTACATATTTTATTTACATCACATACAAATATCTTTTAACGTAGTTTAGATTTACTACAGGCAGCTGTATACTGACAGAGTGAATGAAGTCCTCACATCTGTGAATGTGTCCACTACAAAATGTAGTTCTATGCTTTTGGTGGCTATTCACAATAACTTTCTTATATTGATAAGTTTATTGTTTTCTGTTTTTAGTATCTATTTTTCTTCACATTGATTAAATCAACATAATACACACTTACGATTTAAACATGAAAGATGGTTTTAGTGATTAAAATAGAGCACTGCAAATGCTTGGTTAGCTACACCATTCACATGAGCGTTTAGCCATACATGTACCGCTGCATGGAAATTAATATGGAATAGAAACTAAGTGAAATGACAAACCAACAAGTGGTAATTAAAATATTTTAATATATTACAGTTGATCTAAGTCACTATTCTGCTTTAGTAACAGTACCACCGACCATAAACCCTCTCTCTCTCTCTCTCTCTCTCTGTGGTCGGTTTGACTTCAAAACTCTCTCTCATCCTTTGGTCAGTTTGACTTGACTTTTACCATCATTCGTAAGTCCTGAGACATTGTGGGATGACACAAATGAAAATCCTCTAAGCTCGTCATTTCATAGATTTTAGCCCGTATCTTGCTACGATGGTCCAGAGAGAGAGAGAGAGAGAGAGAGAGAGAGAGAGCGAGCGTCCTTTGGACATTTTCATATTTAATTAATAATAATTGATTTTTAGAATATTATGTTTAACAAACAACAGCAACAACAAAACATTAAAAACATCACAGTATGTGTACCACGTAACCGAGAAATTTACAGTATAATATCAACATGGTTTGCTACTTTGTATCACTGTTAACACTGTAGATAAATCCCAAGGAAAGTGCACACATATTGTTATGATGAACCTTATTCTTGCTGGTTACTTAGTGCAATTTCTATTTCAAGGTTTTAATCCAGCCCAAGTTCCTTTTCTCTCTCACTCAACATTTCTGTGTAGTTTGTCCGTTATGCATGAAAGGGGAAGGGGGAACTGAAAGCAGGAACGATTGCAATGAAAATGTGTACCATATTAAATTCATTTAGAAAACATCGATTATTAATACTTTATATTGTTATTTTCATAAGTCACTAATGATTAATGTATGGAAATTGATCGCTGATCTAGAAACAACTGCACACGGTTACGAGAATGTTTATATATGCGTATTTTTGCATCATGGTCGGATCACAGTTTGATATAGCAATAGTATTGGTATATCAAATTGCTTTATACCATCACTTTAAATGCCATGTTATTTTTAATATATATATATATATATATATATATATATATATATATATATATATGCCTGTGTGTGTGTGTGTGTGTGTGTGTGAAACCATCCCAAATCTCATCTGATTATTAGTTCTGTCACAAACACCTGGATAATGTTTAGAAAATTATATTTATGACATTCAAAAAGTTGTTTTAACTGGGCTTGAGAAAGATATAGATTTTCTTTTTTCCTCATTTTTTTAAATTGTTTTTAAAACTCATCTTCTGGTACCATGGTCACACACTAATTGAACTTTTGCATACACAGACCGCTCTGGTGGCCTAAGTGGTTAGAATGTCTGCCCTGGATGCAGAAAATCGTGAGTTCGAACCCCGGCTTAGTCGTACCAAAGACTTACGAAAATAGCACCAGCAACTGCCTCACTAAGTGCTCAGCATTAAGAGGTTACTGTTAGGACTGCTTAGCCTGGTGTCAGGATAATGTGACTGGGTGGGACATGATGCTACGTGTCTGCGGCATGATTCCCCAGTGCTAGAAATCACTATAAACTGTCTCACTGCAGCCATCATAGCTATATGACTGGAAAATTGTTCAAGTTACATTAAAAATCCAATTCACACACACACCTTATACACCTGAGCAAACTGGTAAATGATTCATGGTACAAAAGTAATAATATAATGGGTGGAGGTTACAATGAGTGAATAAAATGAATGGAGTTATTTTCAAAAAAATTTATATATCACTACACACATGAATTGGTCAACAATAACATCACTAGATAGGAAACTTGCTTTCAAATTAAGATATGCCCACACTACACAGAATCCCACTACGTGGATGGTAATGAAAAACAAATGTTGTTATGGACACCTTATTATTACAACAGTTGCAGTACTGCAACGAGTCTGCTCATTTATAATTTAAAAAATAATGTCTCCCGACCACTCCAGTGGCCTAGTGGTAGAGCGTACGCCTCAGATGTGGGAGGTCACGGGTTTGAACCCCAGCCGAGTCATACCAATGACTTTTAAAAATGGTGCTAACAGCTGCCACACTTGACGCTCAGCATTAAGAGGTCAGTGTTATGACTGGTTGGCCTTGTGTCAGGATAATATGACTGGGTGGGACATGATGCTACATGTCTGCGGCATGATGCCCCAGTGCTAAACATCACTATAAACTGTCACACTGCAGACATCGTAGCGATATGACTTAAAAATTGTTAAAGCTACGTTAAAAATCTAAACCACACACACACACACACACACACACACACACACACACACACACACACACACACACACAACCTCTTCCTGATACCAAATATATAATCTTAAACCAAAAAATAAATGGACTCCCCAAAACACTCTGTGCTTTTGAAATAAATGCTATAATCTTGATTCTGGAAAATGTTCGCATAAAATAATTTGAAATTCTCTGCCAAACATAAATGATGGAGCAAAGCTACACATATAAACTAAACGGTTTTCAGAAAGGTAATAAAAATATTTAATGGATTTAATATAAAAAGCAACCATCATGGTATCAAGAGATAATGTATATTCAGACACTGCCACCACAAAATGTATTCTGTCATCAATTCAACGAGCTACTCTCTTGTGTATCTTGTATATTATTTCTATGAGACTCTTCAGGCAGTTCCAATTTTGTCAAACAATAGTTAATACAGGATGGCAAAATGTAGACATTGTAAAGTTTTAATGTTGGTATTACATTAATTTTTTATACTAACTGTTCTTAATGCCTGCTTGAAATCTATTATTAATGCCCACTCCCAGAAGCCAGAATTTACCGGTGAAAGTCACAGGCATCAAGACCCTCTATATTGACAGCCAGCAGCACATAATTCATACATCAGTAATTGCCTTAATTAACCACTACAGACAAGGCATCACTTGAAAAGCATCAAGCATGAAATCTACTAATGATGCTGAAAGAAGATTGATATGCAAAAAACTTCAACAATGGTAAAGCTTAGACGTAGTCTAAGCTAATATAATATTCAGTGAAAAAAAACCTCACACCTTACCATGGTGTTTCACTAAGATTAAATGTTAGAAAGGAAGCATTGCTAAGCTTAAGGACAGAAAAAACAATAATTAAGTCATCCAGTCTTAAAACAACAAAAAAAATTATAAAAACATCAGTAGGTTATGATTGCCAATTATAAGGAAAACATTGAGGAAGGCAATATAAAATGAAAATGATTAAAATTTTGTTCAATAACCAAGAAGAACAGCTGAAGTGAAGAAGTAGTGTGAGACCTTCTGAGATGTCTAAAATATCAAAATTAATGATCGAGGGAAAGTGAATGACTGATAGATGAGTCCTTAGACTGCAAATGACAAGAATAGGGAATTTTACTTAAATTACCTTCCCTAAACTGCTTAGAAATTGATATCTGGATACAAATAAATTGACCAAATTGAAAAGTTAACACCTTAAGAAGGGGAAAATAAATTGCTAAAACATACACCACATGTATGTAACAACTGTCTAGAAAACTCTCAAGAGAGCTTAATTAAACAGTGATAAAATAATAGCCAGGGTATAATCCTAAGTTACATCAAAGAATACAGCACACAAGACAATTAATAATTTGTTTATTGACCCAGCAGTGGCTAATATTCTTTATGTAAACAGTACTGAACATTACAACATGGTGATAGAAAAATATATAAAGAGGGCCTTTCATGCATATCTGAGATAAATGGATTTTTCATGCAGTGCTGACCCAGTGTTCTGGAAGATTCTGGTTCACCCTAATGGGAGCAAGGCATTTCCATCTGGGTGTGTGTGTGTGTGTGTGTGTGTGTGTGCGCATGTGTGTGTGTCGGCACATATGCAAGTGTGAGACAGATTGTATAAACTTACTGCTTGGCGGTGCACTGGTTGCAACTGAAAAATAAAATAAAATGTAATTCATACCATGCCATGCAATCAAAGTGTTTGAATTAAATATCTTGTGAGTGACTATTATTGAGTAAATACTATATAGAATGTCTTAATATTAGTGATAGTCAAAGATTCTGTTCATGAGTAAATTAGTTGGGCGACAATGGGGGGGGGGGACAGAAAAAATATTTTCTTGACAAACTAATTTCTCCTTGATTAATAATCCACAAGGTTTGGC
This sequence comes from Megalonaias nervosa, assembly GCA_016617855.1. NCBI lineage: Eukaryota > Metazoa > Mollusca > Bivalvia > Unionida > Unionidae > Megalonaias > Megalonaias nervosa. Next base: position 4,566 of record JAECUM010037274.1, read on the forward strand.
TTTTGTCAAGTATTACCCTTCTATGGCAGATCAAATGTTTGTAAAAGATGACCAGTTTCCTTGTACTGCTTCCAGATTATCCATACCACCTTGGAGTGCTTTACTGCATCATAATCCAATGAGATATTATTGATGGTGAATCTGGTATTCATGTCTCCCTTAGCCATGATTACATGAGTTTATTCATTAAAGGTTAACTTGTACTCAAATCAGACCCCCAGTCATGACTGGTAGAAGGCATGTATGATGCAAGGAGTCTGAAGTCCTACAAAAACATAAGCTATCACATAAAATCTGTTTCCATAGCTGTTAGAAATGTCCTTGTCCTCTGCCTGGTCACTACAGATTTTTGGTGACCACCTTCAATGTCAGCATGTTTTGTGCATGTGACTTGTCTACATCCTGGAAGGCTATACTCTGGCAATCTTGGGTCATCTTCCATAGGTCACTTAAGCAGCTGTAGAAATCAGAATTGTAAGTTGACTACACCTCATTGTGAATGATCTTGATCATAGTCTATTTCACAATCACATGGCCTAAGTTTCTGACAACTGTCTGGTTAGTGCTGGTTGACTTCAGAGTAATTTTATGAGCCACATTGGAATTCCCATGCATGTTGGCATGTTTTGTGCTCAGGCTGAAAAAGTGTACAAGGAGCTGCTGGTTTGTGCTACTCCTACTTAAATTATTGGCAATGACAATTTGCTGGCAGTAGGGATTTAAGTCTGCAACCAAATTTAAAAAAAAAAATTAGATTCAAGTCAGGAGAGAGAGAGAGAGAGAGAGAGAGATCAAGTTGTGAGCTGTTGCTGAAAAATGTGCTGAAGGAGTGTTTCAGTGACAAGTGAATTCTATTATTTTAAATTAACCATGACTGGGAAAAGATGTAAACCACAAGAAAGGAGGGAATTATGTATCCTTCAACACATTTTTCAGAAACAGCTCACAACCTAATCTTTCTCTATGTTCTGTCTTAAATCTAAGATTTGTTAAAATATATGTGTGTGTGTGATTTTGATTTTTAATGTAGCTTTAACACTTTTTCAGTCATATCGCTATGATGTCTGCAGTGTGGCAGTTTATATTGATGTCAAGCACTGCGGCATCATGCTGCAGACATGAAGCGTTATGTCCCACCCAGACACTATATCCTGACACCAGGTCGACCAGTCCTAACACTAACCTCTTAACGCTGAGCGCCTAGCAAGGTGGCTGTCAGTAAAATATCTGTGTAAATTTATATGTTTAGCTAAGAACATCTTTACCAGCAATGGGAATTTCTTGTGAAAAGAACCATCTATTAACAAGAAATGATCATGCATAGAATCATGTTTTACTAAGAGAATGTGATCAAGCATTTTTTTATAGGAATAGTGGTGGTATATTCCTCATCCAATACGTTTCTAGTTTTCTGCATGCATTGTGACAATATAAACATGGAATCAAGAAACAACCCAAAGGAGCCTCACACTCATCAATGGCTGAATAATAGCAGGTTTACCCATTTATGTTACATGAATGTAAGTCATGGAAAGCTGCTGAAGTCGTACATGTCTAAGGGGAATATTTTTATGCACATTTCTATACCATCATACTGAATAATTTAAGTCATGTCTACCTGGAATAGTCGAAATTGAGCAATCCTTTCATTAAACAGAGAAAAAAGGAACTCTTCCATTGCTGTTAAAGGGGGACAGATGGGATCAATGCATTTCCTACTGCACCAATTACAGAAAAATATAATTTTGGCAGGGGGGAGGGAGGGGTAAAACTAATTTTAATTTTGGAATATTTTACCTGTTGCTGCTGCATAGCTAACCTATTTTCATGCTGAAAACTCACTTTCAGTTCAATGTGATCACATTCTCCCACAGAGTGGAGAAAAGTCAACATGCCCTTTTGCACACCACTCGGTATATTGCTTGGCCATACCCAGAGGTCACCTTTTTCACAGATGATGATTATGCAAGACGGAGTGGGGTGGGAGGAGGGCTTTCCACAATAGTAACATTTAAGTCTTGCATAATTAAAATTAGTTTTAAACTCACCCCCATTTTAATATCAGCAATTACTTAGTCCTATTGCTACTGCATAGCTGAATTTGTCAGCTAAGCAGGCAAGCTGATGCTCTTGTCAAACTGGTCAAAACAAGAGAAACTAAATGTACTAACCATAGATGGAGAAGTCCATCTATATAAGGTTGATGTCTCTCTGAGCCACATGATGTACTGTATCAATGGGCCCCAGAGAAAAAAATGCCTGTACTCTGTTGTGCTAATGAGCAGAGACAGAAAGAAAATGTAGTATGGGAATCCCAAAAAACTGCCTTCATGACATCCTCCAAGAAGGAATGATTAATGTGGGCCCATGCAGTAGCAATGGCTTGAACCTCATGGGCTTTTAGCTTCATAAAGGGAAGGTCTGTATTGATGAGGGACTGATGCTACTGGTTGCGGTGACAATCCACCTGGAGACAGTAGCAGGCAGAATGTCTACAGAGCCCTTATGAGGGAGGAAGAGATGTTTCCTACAATTTCATTTTGTTTTTTGTGGCATTAAGATAGAAGCAGAGAGCATGCATGTGGCATAAGGGTATATCTTGATAATCCACAGCAGAGATTTGACTGAGGTTGGGATCCATATAGGCAGGGGAGCTGTAACTGAGGGTAACTGACTTTAACCAAGAATCCCAGCTGGCAAACATGGGAAATTGAAACATAATTCCATAATTCCCATTAAGCCAGAGACAGCCAGTTTCAACAGACAAGGCATGAATCTCACCTCTTCATCCTGCAGTAGCAAGAGAGAGTAAGAACACAGTTTTGAGAGTGAGGTCTTGAAAGAAAGTTTCACTTACTGGCTGACACAGGTCTTTGTTTAATGACCATAAGCACAAGATTCCATCTACGTTTAAGTGAACAGGAGACAGCTCTCTGGAGCTCCAAATACTTAATAAGGTCAGCAAGATGCAAATCTGAATGGATATCCATGCCCTGGGAAAATTTAAGGGTGTTGGAGATGGTAGCCTGATAGCCCTTAATAGTGGATACTGAACAGCTTTTGGTCTCAAAAATGAACAAATGGAAATCAGCAATGGAAGTTACAGAAGGGCAGATAGGATCTGCATGTTTCCTACTACATCAATCATAGAATATTCTCCACCCAGCTTCATAGGCCTTGGATGTAGAAGCTATCCTGGCCTGAATGATGCAACTGAAAACTTGGCCTGAAAACATGTACTGGCAGAGAAATCACTTGAGATAAGCTAAGTGTGAAGATGTAGAATTTGTAGGCTGTTGCGTAGGAGGGATCCCCGGTGTTGTGACAGAAGATCCTCCCTGTGAAAAAGAGGTCTGGGTTGATCAACAGGTCTAGAACATTGTTGAACCATGAACACTGAGGCCACAGTAGGGCTATGAGAATGATCAGAGCAGTGGAAGTTCTGACTTTGTGCAGAACTTGTGGAAGCAGTCGGAAATGTGGGAAGGCATAAGTGAACAGACAATCTCATGGGAGACTGAAGGTATCCACTGCCCATACTCCTTGATCTAGGATAGGAGTTATGTTCTCTGGGGTGGCCCAGTAGATGAGGTTCCAGACTTACACACAAAGAGAAAGGACATATATGCCTCCTTGACACCAAACATAAGCAAAGCTAGATGTGATGTCCTTGGAGATCACAACATCAAACCCAGTTATTTCAATTACATCAGGGGTGTCAAAAAAATCATCAACATAACCGGGTCCTCAGATATCAGGTTACATAAAAATCTTTAACATAATTTTAAAGATGTCTTTGACCTTTATTCCTAAGTTTACTGGAACAATTCCAACAAACTGGTCAGAGTTTTAAGATTCATTATTGCTTATCGGTATTACTTTTACTTTAGTAACAAGTCTTGTGATTTCATAACATTTTAAATAGAATTCAGACTCCAGCTGTACACAGCAGACAATACAAAAAGAACAGTGTTGTTAATTACTGACGTGTATGTACATGTGTGCACTCTGAAATAAAGTTACAATATGTGTTCTATTTTCTCTTTTAATTAAATTCAATGTATATTTTGCAATGAGCATATCATAGTGTTGATATTCCTGATTAAATAAAATAACCTTACCTGTTAAAGAAAGTTTAATAAACATATAACTTACGTAAACCTGACCACCCTGATATAAGCGAAATGGATTGCTTGTGTCTTTGTTGATTGGAAAGAAATATGAGGTACATTTATCTACAGCTGCAGACATTATTTAATGGAAACTGATATATTGCAATGTGTCACTATAGTTTAATTTTATGGGCTAAAGATAGAATCAGAACTTAAAAAAAGAAGAAAGCATTAATAAACATCTGACCTCACCTAATGCATTGTACTGGCCAAAAAAAATTATTGTTTTTTGGGTTGTTTTTTTCCAAATGGCTATTGAGATACACGTGTGAGCTGTAAATAATTTATATTTACTACTGAGATCTTTTAATTGTTGTTTTATATAATTTATATCCACTGCCAACCAGCACGTCATTAACCAATTTTTAACTATAAAATGCACTGTCGACAACAGCATGTGGCTCTTTAGTTATTATGTGTTACATGAACTTAAATTGGTCTAGATTCTGGGCTGCCTGAGACAACATACATCAAAAGATCTATAAATAGATGCTTATGTATGTGTTGACAATTACTGATAATAATCTTAATAATTAGACTTAAATGCCACCTTTGGTTTAATTTCTCATTGGCTGACGGGGTTTCCATATTTCTAGAGTTCATTAACTTCTCATTGGTTGGGCTTGGTCACTTGACTAGCAAGTTTGATGCAAAATTAGTAGTGTGATCTGTCATGTGGGGACTACTGCAAATTACAGTCGTGATAAATGGTGTATATAAAGAGAGGACTGAGCAATCAGCATTATTCTGATTTTGGAGACATTCACATTTCTTGTGCTCCTGTTGCAAGTTTGCCAACATGTTTTATGTTGTACTTATATATTATCTCATAAAGTGCTCATTATTAGGACTATAATATTATTCTTCAACTGTTGTAACTTATTGGAAGGACTTCTGGACAATGCCATCTTGACAACATCATGGTTCTTGGAGAGCCAGTACACATCTGGTTTTAAAATTTATAAGGAACTTTTCATTCATTTAGGGCCTCATGTACCTATATAATGATTAGTTTGGATTCACTTCATAATACTGTAATTTTCCTCTCATATTTTTCATTTATAGCTTTGATAATTAAATTATTTGTTAAGTTTTACAAAACTTGTTGGTTTTGCTTTTTCTTTTTTAGTTAGTTTATGACCAGAGATTCATAACAATCTCTAACAGAGCCAGGAATTTGATCTATCTGATCCATTGGAACTATAAGTTTTGGTTTGTGAGGAAATTCATCAAAATGTAAACAAAATCTTGTGATGGAATGAGTTCTGATTTCTCAAGGTTTGGCAAAATTCCCAAATGAGTTAACCCTTTACCTCATGCAAGTGCCTTTGGATGCCTCTACTCCATTCACATGGAAGCGCCTTTGGACGCCTCTACCCGATTCGCATGTAAGCACCTTTTGACGCCTCTACACCATTCTCATGGAAGCGCCTTTTGATGCCTGCTGTAAACATCAGCCATTTTGAGTGAGTTTTTGTAGCGCCACCTTCGGGGAAAACCCCCTATTAGATACTACATTCATTGGTGTGAATGACCATTACGTCAGATCACGTTGTCACTGTTTATGCTCCGGTCGAAATTTGCTATGTATAGTAACTGGGTCGTATTCTCCACTCTCCAAAATGGAGGTCGCGGGTTTCGTTCAGTACTTACTCGAGTTTTCACAATTAGAATCACAACTATGAAAGCTTCAATAACCTTGGCAAGGGCTCTGATACTGATGTAGGAAGCCATTAGTTTTTATAAATTATCAAATTCAGCTGATTGAGTGATGTAGATGCAGACAAAGAACTTGTAAATTTCGAGTATGACAAATGGCAGCTACGGTTGGTCACGCGGCTTCACGTTCTTGACGGTGAATGAGTTCTCTCAAGAATTTAAAAGACATAAAATATTCTTCTGTGAAAAATAATTATACAGTTATAACGATCGGATTTTTCTCTTAAATCTTTCCATAGATAGTGTATGTGTACCAAAAATGTAAAATGGTTAAAATTGCTGTTAAACGTAACATACACTCCACTGCAGGTCTATGGGTATGGAGTAGAATAGGTAACAGGTATTCTATTTATAGCACACTGCACTGGGTAACTTTGCTACATGCGTATCGAAGGGCTAAAAAGCCATACACTCAATGAGGTAAAGGGTTAACATGGACCAGCAGCATTACAATCTGTATGAAGAGCCATGGGAATCAGCCAATCATCAAAATATTGGTGTCCCAGTAATTGGAGGTAAGCCGCTACTGTTACCATAACTCAGATCAAGATTGTGGGTGTGGTGGAAGAAATTCCGAACAGTAGGACTGGAACTGAAAATTTCCTGGTCTAATCAAAACTTGAGATATTTGTGGTGAGGAGGAAATAAGGGGATGTGTAGATAGTCATCCTGAAGTCTGATGGAGACTGCACATTCCAGATTGAGGTCTTGGTCTCCATCTTGAAAGGCTTTTCCAGAACAAAATGGTTTAAAGGGGAGAAGTCAATTATAATTAGAATCTTTCCACTTTAGTTGGAAATCAAAAAGATGCATGAATTGTAGACAGGTGACTGAACATTCAGAACCCTGTTGACTGCCCGTTTTTGTAAAAGGGTGTGCACTTACTCCCTCAGTTTCACCTGATTGGATTGGTGAAGAAAGCTGGAGATCCTGGACAGAGAAGGTAGTTCCTGAAATTGGAGTCGGTAACCTTCGTTCACTATTAAAAGGATTCAACCATCGTCTACAATGATTGACCAGGCCTTGGAAAAGAGGCATAGGTTAGCACTGACAGGAACATCTGGGAGAAGTTGTTGTTGTAGGTTTTAATGCCATTTTTCAGCACAAGATAGGCTATACATGGTGGCCAGTATAAATGGTGGAGGAAGAACCCAGGAAAACCCCTGAAAGAACCACCCACCCAGGAGAAGCTACTGGCAAGCTTTCTCACATACCTACATTGGCCGAGCCGGAGACTCAAACCCATGCAGACAGAGATGAGATGGCAGTGATCTGTAAGGGTGAGCGCTTTTGACCACTTGGCCACTTGTGGCCCCCTATCTAGGAGAAGGATTGTGGCAGGAGAGGATTCAAGTCAATAGGACTGTCCCTCAACCTCTCCCTTGGGAAAAAGAAAGGGGTTGAAAACTGCCTTCTTCCCTTCCAGGTTCACTGAGAACCTCTGCTTTTCAGTTTCTGAAAGCCTAATGGATGGAGAGGTCTATTTTTAGGTTGCACAGGGGTCAAGCTAGACTTGAAATTTAGGGAGAAGTGACTTCTCCTGTTGGACAGAACAGGGAGAAGTGGGAGCTCAAGAGGGAGAGTGGATGCGATCCAAGAAACACTATATATATATATATATATATATATATATATATATATA
>JAECUM010037275.1:0-17092 GCA_016617855.1 Megalonaias nervosa
CTCCTTGGGCCTAAAATAAATGAGTAATGACAATATATTTCCATACATTTATATTCGCACTTTCAAAGGATGGAAAAATTTGTATACTATATTTATGTCAGACGTCATCGATATGTACATCAGGGTCATAACAAACATAAACGTTTTGAAAATTAAACGATGAATTTGGATATTACTTTTCTGGGTTATTACGTTAGACAAATATGCAAACATTTCATGCATATCACAGATTGATGTGACGTAACTAAAAAAGAGCAATTACAAAATGAAAGCTAAATTATTATATCCTTTATATTTAGTTTAGTATTTCCGAAATATGCCATAAATGAGATACAAATTGGGTACTGTTTCTTCTGTTATTATTGTTAGTTTTGCTGTTGTGTTAGTGGTGCTCAAAAATAACTTCCTTTAAAAAAGGAATAAAGAACTGTAGTGAAATTTCTCCATTTTACGTTTAATAGATTGAACGGGATGAGTACGTGTGTTTGGAGTGGGGTGGGGGCTTCAGGGAGGATGTAATCCTTTTCACTCCAACGGCATAACAGTAAACTTGCTAAATTCTCGGAAATAAGGAAATAAAATAAATGTGGGTTAGTTATTCAAGTTAATACTTGACAACATGCATATCTAATATCTGTGTCAGGAAATCATTTATCAGTAACCAATCAAGCACAGTTGGGTTCCGATATAAACTAAGAACGAAACACTTTTGACTTGATCGAAATAAGATTGCATTTTGAAGAAGCAATCTTTGTCCATTATTCTGCAGTCTTGATAAGAGAAGCACAAGTTATGATCAGAAAGGAGAAAATTTATTTGCACCGTCAACGGGAAAACCCCTCAAAATGCCCTTAATCATCAAGGAGGGTGTGGGGTTGGTGAGGGCAGACATGGCGATTGGTTTCATAACCCACGGACCCGGGTCTGAGTCTTAGCATGAGACGAATTGCAGATTCTCTGTGTCAAAGCGTTTTGTCTATACATAATTTCACTCTACCATATCACGCGTCCTTCCATAGGATCTAGGGTCTTCACTTGTAATGGGTCACCATGCGAGTGTATTTGGTACGCAATAATGTCTGTACCCGCGGCTATGTTCCATCCCTTTGTGGGTGACTTGGGCCTTTTTGAGAGGCTGTGAGGACTGGTGTATACAGTGAAGGCAGGCGATTGATATCGGAACTCGCATACCAGGGTTAAAATCTCGATAAGGGATTAAAGCGTTGCATACCTGTATGAGTATGCCCTTTCTCCCTATATAAGATCACGTGATAATGTTCTCGTATATAAACACACCCATGAGACTCATACATGCCTATATACGTGACTGTTTTCTAGCTGGCTTGTTTGTACTAGTTCACTTAGCTAATTGCTTGAAACAATTAAATGGTGTCTGTCTTTGGATGATCGTCATATTGAGATTGTTCGTTATGTTGAATTGGACGCTTTTGGAGCACATGTAAATGACGTTCTGACCTTTTGACTAAACTGAAGCGTGTCGTACTTGACAAAATAGTTGTTGAGTTGACCTTAGAGATCGGTCTTAGTTTATGAATGAGATTCATGCAATATAGTTTGCATGTACTTTTCTATAGTTCTAACCAGCCACTTAATTTAAAGAATTTAAATATAAATGTCATGAAGCTAAATGACTTATAATAAGCCTATATTACAAATTAAATAGATGATACAGATATCCGTAACACATTAACTGATACTATTAGGGGCCCCGAGTGGCCGAGTCGTCTCAAGCGCTCTCCGTTACGGATCACTGCCATCTCACCTCTGTCTGCGTGAGCTCGAGTCTAAGATTCGACGAATGTGGATATGTGAGAAAGCTTGCCAGTAGCTTCTCGTGGGTCGGTGGTTCTTTCCGCGGATTTCCCGGTTTCTTCCTCCACCATTAATACTGGCCGCCATGTATAGCCTATCGTGTGCTGAAAAATGGCGTTAAGCCCCACAACAACAACAACAACAACTGATACTATCGATACTGTCCCAAAAAAGACACTAACAATTGGCGGGTCTAGATGCAATAAACAATATAATTTTGAAAAGGTAGGCCTTGTCTGTCTCTGTGTCATTATAATAAGCAGTGAAATGAAGTAGCAATTCCTGTAAACCTTCTGTAAATATTTTTAGAAATTCATAAGAGAAATGAAACGAATGAACCATCAAACTATCGACCCATACCTGTTCAAACGTTATTCGAAAGCGTGTCGGCAATCATTTGATCCGATGTCTTAATAAATACCAATTCCCCTTAATCACCATAAAGTTTCCGACGAAGACATGTAAAACTGCATTGACGAAACGTACACACCAATAGATTCAAGTTGCCGAATCCAGCGTAAGTACTGGAACAATCTTCAGAAAAACCCAAATATTATATTGGCTGACCTGTTTGTGCTCGCTAGAAAGCTATTAGCGTACAAGTTTTCTTTAAACGCAGTTACTTGGTTTACATCATATTTCACTAACAGATCCCGGCGGTTTGTAAGGGTAAATATACTTTCGATTCAACTTATATTTTCAGTGATGTTCCTCAAGGCTGTATATTAGGACCTCGTGTTTTTCTACTGTTTGTAAATGACTTCGATTTGAGTCCAGTGCACTCAAACACTGATATTTTCGCTGAGAATTCTAAACTTCATGCATCTGGTAAATATCACAATATAACATGATCATCCATTCAAGAGCGTTACCAACACTACAGTTTAAAGATGACTCCTGTGGCAGCTATAACAAATGTCCAACAGACACCATTTCACTTAGGATTATCTAAATATCATACGAATTATTGTAGAGACAACTCCATGACGATATGACTTTCCGTTTAGGGGGAGTAGATGGTGCCTCTGGGACATCAAATATAGCCGCCATGCATGGCGTACATCTTAAAAACCGAGATATCGCTGCTCCTCGATGGAATGTCATGCCTGCATAGGGTTTCCAATAGAAGGACGTTTATTGTTTTCTCACCAAAAGCTTTCTGACACCATTTACTTTGTCCAAAATGAAAACAGTGTCGAATTTACATCCAGTATGGCCGCCACAGAGTTTGTTAAGAGTATTGTATGTGCAATGTTTTGCAACGTTCCCTCATCATTATGTTCACATGTATCCAAATCACAAACTTACTGAAACCTAACAGAACCGATGTATTTTAGATGGGTAGATGTGTAAATTGCATTTGATATTTCGGTTATAGGACAGTGAAAATGTCAATAGAAAATGTTATGTTTTGTATGGTACGCACACAGTTAATTGGTTTCAATACATCTATGTTTTACTATGCCATTAAGATTAACGTCACTGTGACACATATTTCACCTTTTTCTGGTTTTGGTTAAGCTGTTGTGTTTATCTCATGATCACGTATGTGGTGGCATGCTATATACAAACTTTCTAACATACATTCATGAAACATGATAAAGAAAGCATCTTGATAAATAATTCACTGTTTTTTTTTAAATGATAACTCATCTTTATGTGACTTTTTGGTGGGATTTATTTTGTTTGAAATTGCATTCTGGTGTACTGTTCACTTTAAAGTAATGATGTGTAATATTTGGATGCATCTCTGTTTGGTACTACACCTTACCAAAAAAACATCAGTGTCACTGTTACTAACATAACTAGTTATCTGCGTTTAGCTCATTACAACACGGCTATTTGAATGCTACATGCATACTAGCTGCTGTGTATATTTAATTTAATTGTTTGTTTGTTAGCTGTAAAAATTGCTATTATTTCATTACATGTATTGTACTGCAACATTTTATGCTGGACCTGACCTTGTCCAAAACTGAGTTCATTTCTGCTTGACCTGATTGACTTTTTAAAATATTTTGCTGAAATTTTATTTCAACAACTAATACATTGCTAAATTATTCTCTATGCTAATGGGCTTAATATCAAGAGCTTTATCAATAAAAGTATGTTTATTTGGGTCATGGTTTTGGAGTTTCCAAAGTGAATTTTACATGATCTAGCTAATTGTGTTGTAAACATTAGATCATTCTAGAAGGTTATTTTCCATTGGCTAATATTTATTTTAGAAAATGCTAATTGTGACCTGAGGTCAAGTAGAGAACTATATAATCTTGTAATTCTGAGGACTTGATCATTCGTGCTTTAACATCTGGCACTTTCAAGTTGTATTATGTTGTGACCAGTTGGGCTGATTTTATTTTGTTCAAATTATTGAATTCAAGTAATTATTTTCTCTGGAAATACAAAAGAGCTCTGATAAAATTCCGTGATAGAGACATACACTGGACTTTATAGAATATTCAAACATTAAATTATATTACTGTGATTTAACAAAAGAGTGTTAACACATCAGCACTCCATAAGCTATAACAGACACGTCATCGCCTTCAGTTTTGGATTTCTTCGGGACTTGTTCTGAGTTTTATTCAGGGCTTTAAATTACTAGGACTTGTATCTGTAATTCTTGGATTATTTTGGGTTTTAATTCGCAATACACTAAGTTGTTTTTTTTCTCATTTTCACTTTGTATTCAAGGGAAATAAATATGTTAAATTTTACAAAGCATATTGTCTTTCTCTCTTTTCTGTTACTTATTTTAAGAGCATAGTCTCGTAACTCCAGCCTTCACAGAGATACCTTTATGATAGTTCAGCTGAAAGTAGGAATACACATGTTTATTCAACGTCACTCAATCACTCTATCCAACGGTATGCTTATATGATAATACTGTATTTGATTAATGTCTGTAAATATGTGTTTCAGATGCAGTGGTGATCAGTATAATTACTGATGCATGAACTATGCTTGTAACAGTGATCATACTAGCTGTCACCTTTGAAGTACTAACAGTCTGTGATATCCTCCCGATAAATTTATAGCGTGGGCAATGATAATATATTCTGAACCTCATTTACTAATAACGATCTGAAAATAAATCTGGCGATTTTTATAAATCATGATGTTTCCTCTGCTTTTATATCACTTAACGGAATGTTCTTAGTTGTTTGTGCATTTTATGCCCAGTCACAATGGCCAATATTTTACGTTACTATTACATTGGCATTAACGTATTGTTTGCAAGATAGTTGGAGACTACGAAAGGTTTCGTAGAGGCGAGTTGTGTCATTGGTACTTATATTCGGGTTGTCAAAGAGTTCAGATAAATAAAGAAATAAATTATCTTTCAAAGTCACAATATTTATATATTGCACTGGGCGTAATTCGTCGTTTCACCCAGCATCCATTCGCTTTCGTAACACCGGTTTGCGATCATGATTTTACCTAGAAATGAGAGCACCCCAAGAGATTAATAAATTCCTGAGGAAACAGTAGGAAATGTCATTCATGTTGTCTTCATTCTCGTTAATTTGTCATGCCTAACGATAGAATAACATAAAATATTGTTTCTCATAAAATATTGACCTCTATAACACGGGGCTGTACGTTAATTGTAGTATAACTAGAAATCCTTGAGTAAGTGCTGAGCGTTATCCCCTAAATCCTGCCAGGAGATCTTGTACTAAATTTATTATTATTCGTGTGGTATCAGTTTTCATGCATCCCACTGTCTATAAACGTCGAATATAAATACCCAAGATAACATCACCCCATCACACTTAGAGTCATATTAAACTAATTTATGCACTGACTAAAATCATTTTATGTAAAAACGCGAAATGTTATGACCACGAAACTTTACGAAGGCACGTCATTATGGACTGTCATACAATATTTTCAAGAGGACTTCTATAATAGTAATGAGAATTTCAATTCACCTCTAACCGTCAAAATGTGAATAAAACTATTATTATAAATATCGAGACGCCTGATGTTGACTGAGATATATTCGCTTAATATATATGTAGATTCAAACAATAAATGAAGAATGTAACTGATTGCTGGTCTTTAACAATAACGCCCTCTGCTTTCAGTGGGTAGGGTTTGGTTGTGTTGTCTTTTTTAAGTTAAAAGAATAAAGTGAACCAAAGAAGGATATTGGGAGTAGTTCTATTATTTCCAATCTTCTAAATTTACGGGTATAAGATATATACATATCCTATTATGTCCTTCTGCATATTACAAATTAACCACTGCTACATTTCCAAAACAAAAAAAAAGCGTTTGCAGTCTGTAAATCGCCTGCTGGTGCTGTCATATTAAGATTGTGTTAGGCATTCATTATTCTCAGTAACTCTCCGTTTCCTGTTTGATGGGTGTGTTACGTGACAAGGCTCGTACAAAGTAACAAAGAAAAGAGTGAAGCCAACAAGCTTTGTATATTTAAACAGAATAATTTATTTTCCTAGAAAACTAGGTAAAAATATGAAAAGAACCTGCAGCTCCGACAACATAGTTCAGACTTGCAACCACATCAGCTCAGTTCACTGCATGCTTTAGCCACGACAGAAAAAGTCAACCAGATAGGCTGCCAGTGGTTGTTTTCCACTCTCCACCACACCCCTACCACCGAATTCCAATCCTTCTACTGCGGAAACCTTGGGCTAAGGCTTTATGCTTGTCTTCTAAATCCACCACTGATAGGCCACTCTCTTGATATGTTAATGCATGACATCCTAAAGAGATAAGGAAGTTTAAGTTATATAAAACAGAAACAAAATAATAAAAATATTTATGTCACAATTATACAGAACAGTGGAAAATCACATTTCATATCTTCATTTATGGGACAGGTAAAACTAAATTGAATGAACAATTTACAGGGCTATCTCTATCAACATACTCTTTTGTGATATATATATATATATATATATATATATATATATATATATATATATATATATATATATATATGGCAGTTGTTTTCTGCTTCTGCATAACAGAAGCGTTGATGATATAATTTGAGTCACTTTCTTTTTCACTTTATAAGGACCATCATAATTAGTCTAAAGAGGTATTTGAAGTAATGGCAAGGGAGACAGAATCTTTTCACCAGCCTGAAGAGTTCTTTCTTTTGTACTTTTGTCCTGGCTTAGTTCCATTTCTGAGTGAGTCGACTGAAGATTATTTCTTGCTGCTTTACAATTAGATATATACTACAGAAGATTAATCTCGGAATCCTCTGTTAATAGAAGTTTCTCTTTTAAAAACTCCAATGGTCAATGAAAAATATGTACAAAAAGAGTTAAACCTCCCATTTGACAAGTATAACGAGTTCTACATCACTTTTAAGTTTCGGCTACAAAAACTGATTTTCTGAAAAGTCTTACTGACTCCCATATGACTCGCCATATCTGCTAAACTAAGAATTTCCTGACTATACGATTTAGGAAAAACAATTTGATAGCTCACTGACCACAAGTCATCAGCGGATTCCTTAGGTGGTCTCCATTTTCTCCTCAGCACCTAATTCTTCAGAAAATAACAAGATGGTATCTCAGCAAAATCAGCTTTACTAATAGCCCTCTGAAACAAACAGGAGCTCTCATGATCTTATTTCCTGGGCAACGAAGTCACCGCTCTAACAATCACAGGTTCAGAAACTATGATAAATTTACACAGTAGCGTCGACTCGACGCCATGAAATAATCGTGGGGTTGGATAGCAGTAATGGTGTGCACTCTGCACATTAAAATGGAGGTCTAGACCTGTTTAGTTGTCGTAAGACCTTAAGCTGACCTTCATCCTACAAACCAATACTATTTGCACGTAAATGATTACATTTGGAACCTTAATGAACGGTATTTATCTCTCCGGTGATATAGGTTATGTATTTCGATTCTCAATTACAACGTTTGTGTGAATTCATGGGTCTCGAAATGTAGAAGGCTACTAAAGAAATTGAACTTTATAAAATCCTGACAATTATAATCAAAGTTATAATGTATCTAAGGCTTCTGTTTTTGAGTTTGAGTTCGATTTTTGCTTACAATACGGAATCAGGAACATAGGTATGCACATATTCCTGTAATAGTCTTTTAGCAAGGTAGTATCCAAAAGTAATCTCTTAATATTTCCAGTTCAAAAGGTTATGAAATTGAGTTACAGTTTATTGATCAGCCGCATCAAATTAGTCCGACACAAATAATTTAACTACGTTTGATACGTTCCTCCTGTGGCAGCTGTAAGTACAAACTAAAGAATTCATTTCAATGCTATATCTGAAACTAAATCACAGTTGAGCCCTATCGGGTGCACTATTTTCTCTTCTGGTTCTATATATTAATATGCTGAATATTCGACTGTTCCACTAAATAAAGTTACTTGAGATGCAATTTGTAGCATTATAAATTACTGTGACCATAATTAAATCTAAACAATATTTAAGGTAAAGTCAAGGCTTCTTTCTTTTTTCATTTTTATTGTGCGAGCACCTTTATATGGCAGAAAAGATGCGGTGCATACAGATCTTCAGTACGAAATAACATTGCTTCATTAACAAGGAACGCAACTTATGAAATTGATAAATAGGTATTTTCATGATTCCGGCTTCAAAACTAGACAGATGCAGATAACTTTTAGACAAGAAAGACAAAATAAATCTAAATGACTCAATCTGGTTTTGACTTGTTCAAAGGCTTAAGTTTTCGATTTTGTGTGTGTTTATGTGTGTGTGTGTGTGTGTGTGTGTGTGTGTGGCCAAAAGAACATCTTTAATTTCCACGAAGAGGACGAGCACCGATATGATCGGCGAATAAAAGACTTCGGAAGCCTCATATCAGCCATCAATACTAAACAAAGTTCCAAGAGCACACAGTTTTTGATTTTGTCAATGACTGTCCTGTTTTTTTTACAATGGCAGTAAAAGCAGTTGCATGTTAATAATAATAATAATAATAACAATAATAATAATAATAAAGACTTTATTTAGAGAAGGTAACTCAATTAGTTACAGAAGTAATTTACCTTGAGGCCTTCTATCTGTTATGTACAATATCTACAGCATATACAACATGTGAAGAATGTGGCTTGACACTAAATAATTAAGTAATTTTAAGTCAAAGTATCAAGCCTGGAACACATGCACAGGCATCTGTCAATACATAAACATATATAAAATAAAAAATATCATCCTGCATTTAAAATTTCAACTGTGAAAATGAAGCAAAATTAAAGAAAGTAGGCGGAATTTATTGTACTAGAACTCTTCAATTTTCTAAAGATTTCATCCATTTGAGGCATTGATTATGAAAAGAAGAAATGCTAGGAGCCTGCCTTATGTCACTGGCAATGTGGACCAGTATATTGAAAACATTTTTTAAACAATTCTTTCTTTGGCCTTGCCTAATGTAGTTTTCGCTTCTTATGGACCTTGAATTTGGAGTACCATCAGCATCTCTTTGGTGAAAGATATTGCTTAGATAGACAGAAATGGCTTTTCTGGATACTTTATACATCAATTTTGACCTTTCTAAGAAATATTCTTCATGTAGTGTTAAAATCTTTATATTATTCATTGCATCCTGGAAATTGTCTATACGCTGATCTAGAATTAAATGACAAGCCCTCCTTTTGGAGTCTTCTAAGGGTTGTTATGTTTGAATTAGAGGCATTACCCCAAATTAAATTACAATAGTCCAGATATGGTTGAATATAACGTTTATAAAAGATGACCCTATACTGAAAAGGAATGTGTGTTTTGATTTTCCTCAGTAGCCAAAGATAAGAATTAACCTTCTTTGAAAAGTGTTTAATGTGAATAAACCAAGTAAGATTGTTATCTACAAATACACGAAGAATTTTATCCCGAGAGGTCATATTAAGGCTCACATTGTCAGATAGAACCTGGAGTTTGTCGCTATCTAGTCTTGCTCGTTTTTGTTGCGTTGTAACTAGTAGGGCTTTCGTTTTTCTTGCATTTATAATCATAATGTTTTCCTTGCACCATACCTGAAGTCTGTTGAGAGCATCTTATAAGTTATGTTCAAGTACCGTTTTGGTTTTGCCCATCTCAGACAGTGTATATCATCTGTATAGAGGTCAGTAGAAGAAATTAAAGTTCCAATCTTAAGAGGTAAGTCGTTGATAAAAAGAATGAATAACAGAGGTCCAGGGATAGAGACCCTGTGGTACTCCATAATTAATATTGTTACTTTCAAAAAGTTGACCATTTAAAGATACTTTTTGCACTCTATCAGTTTAGTGAGAAGAAAACCAGTTTAGGGAGTCTTCACTGCATTGATAATAAATGTTTAGATTTTTAAGCAAAATTTCATGGTCTACAAGATCAAAAGCTTGACGAAAATCAACCGTAATAGTGCCTACCATTTCCCCTTGATCTAATACTTTCAGCCATTTATCAATCAAATATACAAGTGCAGTTTTACAGGAGTGATTCTGTCGAAAGCCAGACTGATTATCATGAATAAGATCATAAGTGTTCAAATAGTTGAGAAAAGTATCATGTACACGTTTTTCTAGTGATTTGGAGAGACAAGGAAGGATAGAGATGGGTCCGTAGTTATTTATATCATCGTTTGTTCCTGCTTCATGCAATGGTGTAACCGTGGCAGTTTTCCATGTTTGTGGAAATTTATTAGACCTAATAGTTTCATTGCAAATGACAGCTATACCCTCTACAATTGCAGGTGCAGCTACCTTTAGTAGCCTTGGTCCTATCATATCACGTCCTGTAGCTTTACAGTCATCCATTTTTTAAATATATTTCAACACAAATTCTGGACTCCTTTCAGGAATTTCAAACTTTATATTGTTTGGTAGTGTTTTTAGCACAAAAATGTTTGAGTTCCAGATGATCAGATTAAGTTCTGGGTTCTTTAAGTTTTTCAGTATTTTAAACGAAAAAGTAAAAAATACTTGAGATGTCAGTTGGATTATCGATATAAATGACATCATGATTGAGGGATAACATTTCAGGTTTACTCTTACATTTGCTTACACCAAACTCTGTAAACACGTTCCAGATATCTTTCGGGTTATTATGGTTTTTATACAGCACTTTTTTGTAGTGCTTTTGTTCGGCTTGACATTTCATTTGGTTAACTTTATTCCTCCAAACTCTATATTCAGTTTGATTTCTACTGATTTTAGTTGGTCTTCTTGCTTCATTGCTTCTAAAATGTCTGGCGAGATTCAGCCTGGCTGGTGGTCTTTCTTTATCCTGTGTGTTTTTAAAGGGGCATGTTTGTTCACTATACGGATGAACAGATCTGTCCAAGTATCTAAAGTATCATCAATATCTTCAAAGATTTGGACTGTATTCCATGGAATCTGTTTCAGATCTTCCAGGAATTTAACAGTATCAAAGTTTTGAAAAGATCTATAAGTAATGGATTTATGGATATTTTTTTTTTTCGATTTACCATTGACTTTACGTGTTAGAAAAATTGCAAAGTGGTCACTTATACCAGTCTTTGGAACTATTACTTACAAAACATTTTCTTTTGTATTGGTATAAATATGATCTCTAAGCGTTTTAGAGGTAGACGTTACTCTGGTGGGTTACTAGTTATTTCATACCTAATGAAGCAATAAAATGCATCCAATTCACTTTTATTTGATCATTGAGAAGGGCTCTATTTATATCGCCTAGAATGTAAAATTCTTTCTCTTCATTTGAAATTGTATCTAGTTGAAGTTCAAAATATTCACACCAATCAGTATGTGATGATGGGGGTCTCTACACAAAACCTACTAAGTAGGTCTTAGATTTTTTCTGGAGTGATCTGTAGCCAAATGGAGTATATTGCCTGTATTTCTAGGTATTCCCACCTTCAAAAAATAGTACCAGTTTTAACATACACAAGGAGTCCACCACCGCCTGCTTCCCTATCCCTTCGATAAGGTTTGTCATAGCCATTGATATACAAAAAATTTCCACCCTGATTTTTCTGTTAACATGGTTTCCGAGAGTCCAAATAAATGGATATTATTATTTGGAGAGGTTAGCAGTAACTTCACTTGATCGATCTTTCCACGAAAACCCTGAATATTCAAATGACCTATGTGCAAACCCTTACTAGAACTCATAAATTCATGAGATTAACATCAATCCTATTAGAGGCACTCAAGGAGGCATTAAAAGTATTAAAATTAGGTTCATAATGATCATCGTTACAACTGTCATTACTGTATAAAACATTAGTTTTTCTACAACTGCATTTTCTACTTTTAGAACCATTGTATAAATCTGAACTATCAGTCATATTTGAATATGTACTAGTAGCTGGTAAGTTTCCACATTCAGAACATCCATGAGAAAGGGGATCAAATTTGTTTTGACAACGGATGCATGGTGTATATGACAGTCCGTGATAGACAGGTTGGTCCTCCTGCTGAATAGAGCATTCCTGTGGAGTTGAGATGGCCTCATTTCTCCTTTCCTATTTCATAAATCTAATGTGAGTTTTGGCTTTGTGTCCAAAGCTACCACACTGATGGCATTGTATGTCTGTGCCTGCATTCCTGTGCTGTATGTTTGATCTCACCACAGTAATCACATCCCGAAGTGTACTGACTGCATTGATATGGCTGACCATATTGTCTGATGCTGTATTGACCTACATTGGGTTTATGAAGTTTGCAATGTGGCTGTAATACCAGACTAAACGAATGACTGCACTTATATTTTTGCCAGCTTTTCCGCTCCTTTGGTAGACAAGGTGGATATTATATCTTTTTCCAAATAAATGTTGCATCACTTGTCCCTCTTCATCCAGGACATTCAAGTAATTGTAAATAATATCACACTTCCACTCACTTGCCAGTCTTCGGATGACCTCATTGATATCCAACACATCACAATCTCCCCTGGGGGCCATTTTACACAATGCAACTTGACAGCTTTAATTTTGCTTAAGGATGTGTGTAAGTAATTGGTTGACGTGTAAGTTAGATTCATACGCCATACGTTACTCGGGTTTATTTCCGATCGTTTCTAACAGCCAAAAAACTTGTTCCATGCAACTTTATACCAGAAAAAGAATCAAAATAAATAACATGAATTTAAATTTAGTGAATAGTTTATGTAGAGATAATATTAATGACAAATACATGAGAAAGAAGGAACAAATGTGTATATATTTTTTTATATTCTCTTAACACATAGTTTCCGTGACAAAAAGCAATTGAACACCAAACTTTACGTTAGAAATTAAATCAAGCCACCTCATATTTATAACACATTATGCGAAGAAATTTGAAATGGGTGCAGCAAATGACCCTTAATCAATATAGTCCTTTCAACTTCGTGACGAGTTTTCATTTCCCCATCTAGCTCATCCCGTTGGTAGCCTGAGCATCATGCTTCGTTTTTCTCACCCAGGCGACAGATTAAGTTAGCTGTTTTGCCAACCCTATTTATTTATTGTCGAACATGTTAGCCAAGATGGGCCAACTTGGATTATTCGTGATAAACTTGATCCTGTGAAGTAATCACGACAACATAACAATGTCGTCAGCGTGGATTTAAACTCCAAACCCGGCACGTTTACAGGAATAGACAAACCAAACTACAATAACTCTGTTGTTTATGCAATGTACCATTTAAACGACCTTGATATTAATGCTCTTGCCCCGATGCAAACTGGCTCATTAAACTGCGTAGCCCAACGTGTCAGAGAACATTTTATTAACTCGAGACGTCGAAACGGACTAACAGAATCGCGAATAAAAAAAAATAACACAATGTTAGAACTTTTTCATCAACTTACTCATCAACGGTGCTAAAATAAATGACGTAACTGTATTATAAAAAAGATTAAAATTTCCGATCGTGGCAAAAACAATAACAACCGATATTTTGTATAATTCCGGCAAATATTGTATTAAAGGCGCCCCAAAAGCGATTATAGATCATAACAGTCACGCCTGGACTGAATCAGTAACAAAGTTACCACGAGAAAGAACAGCTAGATTTTATGACTCTAATATGTTTGAGGAGATTTATAATATTTGTGTGCATGAAACTGTATCAGTCTGGCTATTTCACGGTGACGAGGCAGATTTGTTTGGTACTCTGCTACAGATGAATCAACATTTGATCAATTTATGCTACCGTCCGGTATACTTCATCGGAAGGAATTTCTCCTTCGTGCGACGAAATAGATTGCGGTAAGATATGACGGCGACAGAGACGAATCACATGTTAACTGTTTTACTACGTCATCTGTTGTGGCTCATATAGCACAACAAAATAATTCATGGAGTCCAACTCCAAAATAATTTCTCGACGATGTAGTACGATCTTGTGTTGAGTTTGGACATGGTGGTCTCAGGAACATAAAATATAATTCCGCCGCTATGATCTCAGTTAACAATGTGGCATTTTATCTGGCAAGTTTTCTTTGACACGGCGAATGTCAACCGTATTTTAAACGATTCGGTCATCCAACAAACGAAATGACCAGAGTAGCAATAAAAGGCCCACTGCCGCGTGACTAAGATCTGACTGGATTTTTCGAGATTGAATCATTCGAGTTCGCAGCCAGCATTCGTCCGGTTGTACCTGCCTGAATTGATTGTGATTTCAATAAACCGGACACAAACATTAATCTACACAATTGTTGCGCAAAAAATCGGCGTGACTGGGCTCCAATACTGCTGCTACGGTATTTGTTAGATAGTGGTATTTTAACGTCGCTGACTATAAGTTCTGCGATAATATCTCACAGGCCACAATCTGTCTAGCTTCTACAAGATGATAACGATATTGCAGAAAAATTATCGGTAAGTTTTCATTCTCTGCGTTATCTGATAGTAAACGCCGCTGCACAAGATTAATCAATAACCCAGCAAAACTTGATTTTGTGATCGCAAACGCAACGTCGCATTGATTTGCAGCAAAGTGCAATCACGCAAATTGGAATAAATATTGGCATGATAGTCAACTACTACAATAGCGATTCTCCGCAGTTTACTCGTCAATAAACCTGTTATAGATGATCGACCAGTTTTCAGCGGATGCAGTTTGAGTCGCCAAGGATTCATTTTATATAAGTCGATCGAAATTGGACCTTGTGAAACCATTTTTGGATGACGATGCTGGTCTGGTAGAGATCCGCTGGGGTCATTGGAGAATAAAGCGTGAACAAATACATAGTTATTTTGAATCGGCTGATGTAAAACCAGTCGGAGCTTATTACCGAAACGGCAAATTATCAGAACCATCATCGTCACAGTTAGTGAATGGTTCAATCGTGAGAGACAGCACGGTCTATCTTAATGATCCTGGTGGTTTTGGTACAAAAACACGTGCGATATAATTATCTAAAAACTCAGACATGATTGTGCTATTGCATACTCACTGTCTTGCCAGAGAGATGAAACAGCTGTGAGTTACGTCATGCATGTATCGCAGTTTTCTTGATGGCGTTTTGATGCTTGGACTCCCGAGAAAATGG
The DNA here is from genome assembly GCA_016617855.1 of Megalonaias nervosa. Lineage (NCBI taxonomy): Eukaryota > Metazoa > Mollusca > Bivalvia > Unionida > Unionidae > Megalonaias > Megalonaias nervosa. The sequence continues at coordinate 15,315 of JAECUM010037275.1, forward strand.
GCGAAAAATATATTCCTAAAATCTTCATCTGGGACAAAATATGCACCGTGTCCAAAGATATTTTAAAATTTTTCCTCGTCTGGCTGTCGACGAAAAACGCGGCAATTATTATGCGGCGATGAAGGATAGCCTATGCTCCTTACAAGAGAATCCCCGCATGACTTACTAAATACGAATAAATATTGTATGACCATCGATCGCTTGATCAAACATTACGAGATTTGAAATCGCTAACCAGATTACAGCCGGACAAGATTCAGTGTAAACTAATGCGGACCGTAATTCCAGAGAGCTTCACAAAGATAAATTTCCAACTCTGCCAGTTCCACTATATTATAGCCCTGCAGATATACGTTGACAAAATATAGACGTTGACATTACTGGAACGGATACACAACAGCGACTGGTTCTGAATCATATCGGCGAGGTTCCAGAAGATGCTGTACAGCAGATACTGTTGCTGATCCCATCGTGCTGGACTCTGGCTTTGCGATAAAAATTCATTCGTCACAGGGGTTAACAATCTTAGATACCATTATCTGTATTATAGACGATCGCATCGAATGGTAAATTATAGTTTATCTGGCTGTATCGCGAATCACAAAACTATATCAGCTGCGAAGAATTGTCTACGTTACGGATGTGGTTGCGATGTCGCCAACAACGCCGGTTTTATCAACTAAACTAACAACCAAAGCGGTGAAGAACAAATTAGCTGGTTATGCTCGAGAAGAAAAAAACAGCAGCGTCAGTTAGATGCTAATATTGAGTTTATCATGACACTGAAACAGCGACACTATAATCACTGCGCCAGCTTTAACACAATAATGTTATGGCGATATAAAGATGTACAAGAATTTCCCTAGGACAGAATCTAAAATTGTCGCGGTCACACACGCGAAAATGTCGCTCTCACATGTCTTGAATGTAACAGACGTTGAGGAGCATCGCTGCTTTGTGCTAGCGTGCCTTCGTAGCGGCAGAGACAGAGCCCGCATGCGTCCGGAAAGTCGATTTCAACTTGGCGGTAATTGTGTATTTTCAGGAATCTAATCTGTAGATTGCAGGCTGGCCAGTAGATCTTATCACGCTAGACATTTTATGTGTGGTTACTCTCCAGACGGGATCAGTTGCTCTTGTTGCGCCGCCCTCAAGTTCACCACGTTCATATAAATACCTGAATGTCACCTTGCTGCCCAGCACTGGACTTGCTGGTATGTCGCACCAGATCTGTCGTTCCTCAGTAATTCCTAAATGTATAGATGTCCAAACAATCGGATGTCAAAGAAACGTTCACGTGATGATATGACATTAAAACATCATTAATGATCTAATTACATGTTTGGAAAACACTTAAATGTTTTCAAACAGCGCATCAATGACTCTCATTTGTCCATCAACGCCTTTATGCAACATTGTTTTGTCCGATAGTATAACAGTGAATGCTCTGTAAACAACAGCTACACGAACTCGAATGTGTACGTCGACGACTGATTGCTTACACAAATCTAGGTGTTCAGAGAGAAATAGTAGATCGGATATACCGCTGTAAAGTCCCTCCGAGATATCTGCAAACCAGAATAAAAATTCTGATCGCGTCACATGAATGTCATCAAATGGTGATATGAATATTGTCGAAATTCAGTAACACTTCTTCAGATGGTTGTTAATGTCTATTGAATTCAGGGAAACATCACTAACCCCAAGAGTGTCAAACACCATTGGATTCCTTGCTTGTGAATCTACTCGGGTGTTTTCCTGAAGCGCATTAATATATA
>JAECUM010037276.1:0-22079 GCA_016617855.1 Megalonaias nervosa
TTCCTCCACCATTAATACTGGCCGCCATGTATAGCCTATTGTGTGCTGAAAAATGGCGTTAAGCCCCACAACAACAACAACAACAACAACAACAACATTTTCCTGGAAAGGATCATGGAGGATGCCTTGCATGACCACAAGGGCACTGTCAGCATCGGAGGAAGAACAATCACAAACCTTCACTTTGCAGATGATATTGATGGTTTAGCTTGAGATGAAAAAGAATTGGCTGGCTTCGTTGAGCGCCTCGACACAACCTCCACAGCATACGAAATGGAGATTAGTGCCAAAAAAAAAAAAATTGATGACAAACAACACAAATGGCATCAGTGCAGAAATAAAGGTCAGTGGACAGAAGCTGGAAAGAGTCACAAACTTTAAGTACTTGGGATCAATTATCACAGATGAGGGCTCCAAACCAGAACTACTTTGCAGGATTGCCCAGACAACAGCAGCAATAACAAGGCTGAGACCAATATGGAAAGATACCAACACTGCTTTTGGTTCCAAAATAAGGCTGATGTGCTCAATTATCATATCCATCTTTCTGTATGCTTGTGAAACATGGACACTCACATCAGATCTACAAAGAAGGATTCAAACCTTCAAAATGAGATGCTACCACAAGATCTTGGGCATCTCACATATTAACCATGTAACCAACGAAGAAGTCCACAAAAGGATCCAATGAGCCATCGGATCCTATGAAGACCTCTTGACCACTGTAAAAAGTGCAAATTGAAGTGGTATGGTCATGTCTCAAGATCATCTGGACTGGCAAAAACAATCTTGCAAGGCACAGTGCGAGGGTGCAGAAGAAGAGGCAGACAGAAAAAGAGGCGGGAAGACAACATTAAGGAATGGACAGGCATGGGATTTGGAGATTCCCAAAGGGCAGTAGAGATCAGGGAAAGATGGACAGTATTGGTTGTAAAGTCAACTGTGGTGCCCCAACGATCTCTTGGGTTAAGGGATTGATGATGATGATGGTTTACACTTGTTAAATGAGCATCAAAATGCAAATACAGTGAACATTGTTGGTTACATCCTTGAATACAACCTTTTCTCTATGTGAACATTCAATTTTAACTTCCTCAGCCAAATTTGTAACTACTATGTATTCCAAATGTTTGTTATAATGTTCCTTTGTTACAATGTTCTAGTGGTAACAGTGTCTGATTTGTATAGTCTATGTTAAAAACAACAGCTCAATTATAACATTTTTATCATATGATACACTAAAGCCATATACACAATGGCAGTTGTTTAAATAACAAAGGTACAACAACAAAGGCACCAGGTAACAAATGATATATAATCACACATCAATCATGATCAGTAAAAAAACAAAGGCCTGAGAAAGGTGCCACATACCAAAAATATGATAACTGCAGCTAATGCATGAAAAGAAACATTTTTTATTCTACTAAATAATTTGGACATATCCTTCAGCTATCATTCTATACCTATATGCTGACTGAGCACAGCTCAGAGTAAATCGTTATGTTACTGAACAAAGACATTCACTTGAAAGCGTTTTGAATTCGCCAGCTGACACTTCCATTGGATGGTAACACTTACTGGCTTATGTTTTTTTTCATGACATCATATAGATTATTTACACTAATATATGTTGTTTGACAATTTTATTATTATTACATAAGGTCTGACAATAATCATACCAGTATAATCTTTTACTACATGTATACATTTCTTGGTTATAATGTTTAAAAATCCCAATTCCCTGCGAAACATTATAAACAATCACTGCTGTAGTATAGATTCTTCCCGATAAGGTCACTAGCAGACACTATTCTGCCCATTTTACCTGGATGATGGGCAACCTGGCAGTTTCTCCTATATGGGACCACCAAAACTGACCACTTTGAACAAGGCACACTGAAGCAGAATCAACTTATACATTACAAATATAGATACTAATAGAAAGCCTGATTTGGGTTCTGTTTATGTATTTTTTGTGACAGTATCTTGAGATTCAATGACTTTATTTCAACTTCCAAACACCATATAAACTCAATGGTAAATCTGCCAGAATACCACAGATATGGCAGCTGATGACATCATTCAGGAACTATCTAGACAGCTGGTTGTGCAGGTGGATACTGTACCAGTGGATAAGATTTTATGGTGTTGGTTTGAAATCATTAGTAGAATGAACAGTGAGAACCTGATCTGCTGGATGCAGTATGCAACAGCAAATCAGGGTTTGCACAGTTCACAGTGAGGATTACATCATAACTGAGACAACAACATGCTATATCAGTGGCTAAATCAACACAGCACACTGCAATTAAAATCTTTATTCTTTACAGCCTAATGCTATAATGCAAAAAATAGTATCAACTAAAAATGTATGCACTGCAACATTTTTTTTGTAATAACAGGCTCACATAAATTTTCAATTTAAAATTTACACCAAACAGTTCAAGGATAATTATATTATTAAATGAAATCACTTATATGACATTTTCCAAATTAACCCCATATTTGTATGAGTATTTCCATGCTTTCAGAGCATGATGATACTGATACAGCCTATCTGTCAGTCTGTAAATTCAGTATACATACATGTGTAATATCAATAACTCATTCTGCTCTGTTAAAGCTATACAACTGCAGCTTGGGTCAATGATATAGGTGCAGACTGTGCAAAAACTGTTTGGAATTTTGACCTTACCCTGGGATTGATTAACATAAATTTTAAACAGTTCCAGGCATGCATGATCAATGACCAAAGTGACAAGATATACTAGACTGGAAACCCTAGTTAAAGTCCTGGAATATTTCCCTATTCCCAGCAACTAAGTCCCTGGGTCATAACAGAAAATATTGAGATGCCCATCCTTTAACTCATTTTCCCCTGGAGATCTGTTTAAATTTTTGCTTGAAATGAGGATAGAAAATGGAATGTTTTAGTTACTTCTCATTGCATCCAAACACATTGGTCTCCATGGCTATTTTGCCAGTGCATGTGCAGAAGGGTGAAAATTAGAAGACTTCTTTTTTTTTGTTTTTTTGGCAAACTGGACCACGATTTTCGCATCTTAGCACCTTTTTCCTCAAACTCTCAAACTTATCCGATCTTACTGTGTGCAATTTTGGCTGGTCTGCCTCAAAGGTCAAAAGTCTCAAATCAGGAAAAAATTCCATTTCATACGGCAGTGACATATTACCATGAAAAACATCAAGTCTAGAAAATTATGTATTTTTTAACATGAGTACAAAGTCTATATTATTTGGTATCATTGAAGAATTATGTCTTTCTCCTTTAACCATAATACCACCCACTTTGGAGTATCATGAATAATATTGATGTTACAGAGCTTGGGAGTAGGATACTACCTCCGGACAAATAAACATGGCATGAAAAGAATAATTTATAAGGCTACTGACATTGAACACAAGATCAATCCCTACTCCAAGCAACTTAGCAGAGCTGCCAACCCTCCAGGCTTGCAATTAGTGAAAAAAGGGATATAAATTTGTGAATTCTGAACACAATTAGTGAAAAATTATACCACTACAATAGCTACATCCACTTTGATGGTCAGTTTTGCATTATGTGAATATCCCAAAATAAAAATAAAACATATTATATACACTGATTTCAAGTACAAATTTATTTGCAGCCAAATTTACTGATAAACACAAACTTCACACTATTGTCATGACATGATGCTGTGGCAGACTTAACTTCCTCAAATGGACTATGGTAAATTTGTTTTCAAAACAGTTCAGGCTTCTTGCCTGCTGTTTAATCTTGGTGACTAAAATTGTTGCAAATCTTCAGCACCAAAGGAGGCACTAAAATTTGTCTTATATTTCCTTACAACAAGAAATGTTCTTTCAATGTCACTGTTGCTGATCTCAATTGAGAAAGGCAGGTTATGCTCAACAATAAAATTCACAAACAATGCTTCAGGACTTGAGTAGGTGGCTTAAAGTACTCAAAAGCTGAAATCTGCTGGGTGTTCTTCATTTTTCCAATATCTACATGCTTTTTGCAAGCTGTGTGCTTTTTCACATTGTTCTGCCACATACCTACAGGGGCTTGTATCGTTGCTTACAATTTATCTGTCCTACATGTACTAAATATAATAATATTATTATATAGTACATGTATGACATGTAAATTGTAAGCAATGATTATGAACCTCTGTGCGCATTCCCAATTCTAACATAACTGTACAAAAAGTATAATGTACATCGATGTTTGATGGCTGAATGCAAGGCCAATTTTTTTGGTGTACTCCAATCTATATTTAACTTTTTGTGGAATACATACCTTTTTCTGTGGAGGTGAAAACATTTGAACTGTTGTGAAGCTTAATTACTAAATGGTATAATCCATAAGATGAAACATCGAATGATTAACGATTAATGGTGTCGGCGCATGCAAAAAAAAATATGAATTCGTGCAAATTATGATACATGGTAATCTTTCAATATCTAAAAAATTCCTACACTTGAAAAAGCTGTCTTCAATTGGTTTTTGTTTAAAAAAATTACAGTTGCTACGAGTATGTACATGTGCCATTTACAAAACAAAATCAGCTGGGCCCCGGTTTTCTTCACGAGCATTTGTAAAACTTCTGTTGTAAATATTGATTATATCCTTTACAATGCTTGCTACAGGGCAAACTGTAACAACTGTAGTTCTACTAATATCGTGACTAGCAATACAGGACCATTATGGGTATCAGAGACCACTGCTGCTATTTTGACTAGCACTTAATGGGATAAAATTTATTTTACTCATGATTTAAGCCGATTCAGAATTAGGGAATTCATGATTTTTTTGCATGCCTCATGAATCCGTGAATCGCAACCAAAAGTCATGAAATTCATGCCAAAATCATGAAGGTTGGCAGGTCTGACTTAGTCCTTGGGTCAAAACTCTTGCAATTCCTACATTTAAAACAATATATACAGTTTTGTGCCATGAAAAGACAAATTGCTACATGCAACCGATATTGACAGTAAAGTTATTTTCTAACCCCAGGGACTAGGCCTAAAAGAAAAAGTTTTTATTTCTGGTTTCCAGACTGACCCATCTGTCTGCCTGCTGAATTTTGATATCTTTCTGACCATCAAACAATTTACCCCTCCTCCCAAAATTCTCAATTTTCTGAATGATGTGAACAGTCTAGATTTGATTCATATGCAACAGTAATAGACATCATATATATTTGGATGCTAATGTTTTCTTCCAACATTTTTAAGTGCCTACTGAATAGAGAACTGAAAGCATGATTCAGTAATGGCTACCTTTGCATTCTATACACTAATTGTTGACAGCTTCAAACTTTATACGAATTTATATCACACAAATGCAAATTACTTAAGTAATTATACTGACAGTATATATGTAACTACTGTATAATACTGTGATATAATTGTGACAGGGTCCTTCCTTCAAGGAATAAAATTAGGTCATGCTGCCATGGTTCACTTTCAATAATGGAGGAAAAAATGAGTCAACAGATTTCTTACTTGTGACCAACCAACCCAATTTCTTTTTTTTTATGAAACTGGAAACACGCATTATCTTTTGGGCCTTAGCTTCTGGATCATAACTTTGACTGCTGAGACTCCAACCCAGTATACACCGGAGTGCTGTGGTATTGCAGGTGTTAAAGTTAGTGATCAGTGAATAAGTTGAAAAAGACACTGACCTTCATGATATTATATATGTCTATTTCTTGTTCTTTACTCTATAATAAAATACATTTAATTTCCAGTTTAAAACAGATCATTGTGGCAAACGATCAATAAAAAGACACCATGTAAACTCCAGGTTATGCAAGGGGAGGGGGTATTCTGATATCACAGTAATACCAAACAAATATTTTTATGATGGCATAGACTTGTCCTAATGTTGGGAACTTGATGCACAAAATGTAAATCAGCTTGAAAAATGGATGATACTTTCATAGCCCTCATTCTGCCACCTGTGCCCTCCAAGAATAGAAACTTATCTGAGAGAACTGAAGCAATGCATCTGTAACCACCTGTGATGTGGAGTAGCACCAGGATTGTCGGTGAGATTGGGCCCATCAACATGAGCATGAATGTATATGTCAACCACAAAAATGTTTAAACAACTCCAGTGACCTACCCTAGGATCTTAAACATCTCGGTGGAAGACAAAATGGGGAAGGATTGGGATACACAAATTTTTAGTGTTGTATATTTAGCATGCATAATAACATCTATTGCTGTCACAAACTGTCTTATGACATCATACACAGCAAAGGCAGAAGGAATGTAATTTTGGTGCTGAGATTTTGGAGATTTGTGCTCAATCAAAGCTTTCTGTGTGAGTGACAAATTAAAATAAAAAATATATGGATTCCAAGCCAATTTTAAGTAACCAAATTATCTGTATTCTGTTGTAACATTAACCTTTCCATTTTCAATAGCTACTTCCCCATACTGACATTCAACATTGTTTACCTTCAATGCAGGGAACCATATCAGCTTTTCTTAACAAAGAGTTCTATGTCAGACAACTCTTAAAATACTAAATATCAGAGGGATGTAATTAATATGGGTTGGCTGGGTAAGTAGCTCTGTTGGTTTGTACTAATTTTCAAGGTACTGATTTCTCTTAATACTGTATTTAACGTATATGTTGGGTCAGAGTATATGTTGGGACACCATTAATTTTAAAAGTAATTTTTTTGTGCATTGTATGTTCTGGGACACATTGGTTTTTTTTCGAGTTGTAAGTTGTGGGACACCCTTTAAATCATTCAAAATTTACATGTCAGAAAATGCACTCCAACTGAAATTTTATTTTAAAAAATATAAAACTGTGTACTCGAGATAAAACTCTTTAATCCACTGCAGCAGCATCTCATCAACACAACCCTACTCCTGCACATATACCATCCATTCTTTCAGTGCATGAATATTTTTTTTAGCTTTCTCATACTGTGAAAAATTGTTAGAGGCAACACATCACCTGAAGCGGAAACTGCAAGTACTAAAGTCAGATTTTTTCAAATCTGCACCAGTCTAATTATCACACTTCTAACCCCCATCTTATTGTCAGTCTGTCCAGGAATGCGATCAAAGTACACCAGAATTTCATCCATGTTAATGATCATATTGTCGGTGAAATCATCTGCTTCTATGGCCTTCACAAATTCATCACGATTTTATTTTCTCCAAATCTTCTGGGTGATGCTGGGACATTGATGTCCATGCATGAAGCACTATATTGCATCAGTTTAAAAATTGTTCCATTGTTTCAATTCATTTTTCAAATTACCGTTAATACCGGTAAAATGGAACCAAAGTTAGCTTCCATATCTCGGCCGTCTTTGTATATTAAAAAAAAACAACACAAAAGAACCCATCAGCTCACTTAAAAGAATCCATACTCGGCTTCGGAGGTCAGCTTGCTTTGCAATAAAATAACTTTTCACTGATATCCTTTTAAAATAAAAAAACGACTTCAGAGGATCCAAAGTCGGCCTCCAAGGTTGCTTTGTTTGTAATAAAAATAACCTTTGTCTTTGATGTCCTGTCAGTAAGTTCAAAGAAGGAGTTTACCGCTCGCTGCTAGTTGTATTTATTTGCCACCCAGGCTTCTATGTACTTGGCATCTGTAGTAATAATTAATATAAAGGAGCATTGATGCATGCGGGTAAATAGTAATGACACCTCTGTAACTAGTGCTGGCGAAAAGATTGTCACTTACACTCAAGTGAATGTGTTTTCAAATAATGATTTTTATTTGCAAGATACTATCATACAGTAGACCTGGATATAATTCAATCTTGATTATTTTGCACCTAACACCATGTCATGCATGAATGACAGTTATCTTCAAGAAATCAGTTGTTTATTTCCCTCTTGTCTGCGATTTTGCTGGATCCAGTTTTCAGTTGGATAATATATTCAAACCTTTGAGCACAACTAAACATAATTTGTTTCTCAATGTTCATGTCAATGAACAACATGGTGTGTGGTATCGGACATAAGCGATACATGCTACAGTATGGAAGCCTATGCTACATATATGGATTTCGAGGATATATTTTATTCTTTAATGCTCATGTTGAAAAAAAAGGAATAAACGATAACAATACAAGGTTAGTTTCTTTCTTTTTATTATCAAATAAGTGTTTTGTTAACCTATTTTATTGCAACGTGTAAAATTTTCACCATAAGTTCTGGGACAGGAAAAAAAAAAATTATTTTATCATCCCCCAATATATACGGTAAATACAGTACTTAAAAGTTGCTGAAAACACCATGCATTGAACCAAGTTTGTTACTAGCATCTGTGCAATGATGTAGCACCCCTGTAGCAGATTGCACAAACATTGACAGAAAACTAGTAAATATAAAACTTTAAATGTTGCCACCACCACTATCACTTCCTGATAATTGGTACAGGGAAACCCTGCAATAACACACTTTGACATATCATGAATATGAATATAACATAGTCACGGTATGACTCCTGATAATTTACAACCCCAGCACTAATTTTTCCCAAATTATCACAAAGTTTTATTGCCACAGTAATGAGTGTTTTATTTTGTTTTAAATGAATAACACTGAAAGGTTCTGTTCATAAATGTTAAGCAATAAAGTAAAAATTCTTCTTTGTGTTTATCCTCAATGCAGTGTATAAATAACATATCACTTAAGCTGATGCAATAATTTATCTACCTAAGTAAGCAACTGTAAATCATCAAATTTAATCTTACAACTAAAGATACTGATTTATAAAAAAAAATAAATAAAAAATAAAAATAAAATAAAATAAAATAATAAAAAATGAAATCCACCTTTATACACATTGTTGGCTATCAGCCAATTATCACATGATCAATCATTATGTATTTCATGTATGGCTATACCATCATGCATAAAATGTGACTCAATCCTTTTCTTTTTTCTACCATGTAGTCAGAAATACAACATTATCTCAGATCACTCTGATATACATAGGCTAATTGTCATTATCATGCTACATTAAGTTAAAACACTGACTTAAAATATTTATCATCTTCCCACCTTAAAATGAACATGACAATTTCAAGTTACATGTAAAAATTACATGTACTGTCTTTGGACACTTTCCTTTTGAACAGAAATAGAACTATTTAAGTTAGTATGGGTGGAGAAATTTGCTGCTACAATTAAACAGGCTACTCCCCATTTTTATTGTATGGTATTGCAAAGCCATAGTTATAGGGGTCATTCTTTCCTCACTCTTTTGGACAATAACTTGACTGTTTGTTGGAGATCTCCTTTTTACCTATAAAATGTAATGGTTACTTCCAAACTAGATACAAAGGTCACATTGTACTGCTTATAGCAAATCCCTATGGCAGTTGCACACCTATTAAAATGTACATCTTAAGTACGATACAAGGTCCATACATGTGTATGGATTTCAAATGTAACAATTAACTTTCAAGCCTAAATACAAGTTTTTTTTAGAAACTCTCAATATCCAATTTGGGTATTGTATTGTTGGTTAAAAAAATCAGTCCTGTTGGACACATATGGCATGTACAATTTTTTTTGAGACCTAGTATATAGTGTTTCATAAATTTGTGTAAGTTTATTAGCAAGAAATTAAGTATTCAGTTTCAAATGGAATATAGCTGAGAAAATTCTAAAGCTCTGAAATCCATACAACACTGATTAGTGGCCTTGACACATATATTAATATGCACTGAAATCAGAAGATGAGTACAAATGCAACTTAACTAACTGTACTCATGCTATTCAGTTGCTTATTTTCTTATATATGTATGTACCAATGCATGGTTTGCCATAAAAAGATTAAATATTAATTACACCATCACTGTGTTTTAAGTATTTCTTGTTTAATCTGTGTTCGTTTAAGTTGGTAACTGTGTTAATGAAGCTCACAGTTCTGCTCCACCACCCCACTAGTTGTTCTGTACTGCCAAGATGATAAATACATGCATATTTTCTTCAGTTAACTCCCTTTTTTCAATACTGCACAGTAAATATATGTTACATAACATGATGGCACTGTGGACCATGACCATCATGTTAAAGCAGGATTTCCCTGTACCTACCGCATATTGTCACTTGTATGACAAGTCCAACTGCAAACACAGACCCTAATTTGCTGGCACATAATGCATCAGCAGATCAGGGTCTATGCTGTTTGCTCTACTGATCTGCCAGTGCATTATGTGACAGTAGATTTGGGTCTGTGCAGTTTGAAGTTGGATTTGAATTCTAAGTGCAGAGAAATGTGAAGCAATGATCTTGAAATGCGCAGTAATGATCTTCATTTGCATTCATTATAAATTCAGCCATATAAGATAAAAACAACTTACCAAGTTTAGCCAAATTAACTGTATCATTTGAAGCCATGTCTGGTTCTGGTTTGTTCTGGGCTATCTTGATATTCACCTCTCTTTGTTGTCCAGCATCTATGAGGGACTGATACAAAGCCTCCCCCTGTTTATAAGGAATTATATAGATTACAAGTTTGGTAAAGCATTGACAATCTCATTTCCATTTGCCCAGCACTTGAATATTATATAACGAATAGGACAATTTATTTTGTAACAAAGGCCTAGAATTATTTATCAAACAAACACCACATTTTTTGGCCATAGTATAATGAGTACCAAATGCTGGAAACATAGACCTCCATCAGCCAAGACAAACATTTACAATTTTAACCTATTAACCTGACAAGCATGATACTGGGGAAGTTGTTTCCAAATTCAAATATTAGCTCTTTTTCTCTGTAAAAACTGGGCTATTTTATTTCACATTTCACTTGTCCAACAATGTATTTTAAGTGTCTAGGATAGCTGGGCTAGAGAAATTGTCATCCCCTGAGGTCTGCCTGCACTTGACAAATCCAGATCTACAACAGTCCATTGCTTTTAGAAGTTTGGTACAAATTATACAGTTATAAATATGGAAGATTTATCAAACAATTTTCAAACTGACAGTTTCAGTTAAATTTACAGACCAGGCTCTGGGCAAGATATTCCTGATGTGAGAATAATGCTCTCCTTTAAACTTCTCCCCAATGAAAAAGAAATTGTAAATGTTGTTCCTGTTCTCGAGCAAAAATCTCTCAGCATGTTTATTGATGGATCGAATGAAAACTAGAGCTGAAAACCATATATTTGAATCAGAGTAAAGTTTTTGCAAATATGTATGCAGCAGTGTTTAATGTCACCTCAGTACAAATATGCCTAGTATATAGTGCCATCAAAAGGTTAAGTTCCAAAAATGTAAAGATGAATTGCAAGCAAAAATGTAGGAAGATATACCATTCCAAAAATGTAGTATTAAATACAAGATAAAGATAAATTGAAAGATGTCAAACTTCTATCAATGAATATACAATATCAGTGGCAAGTAACGCATATAAAATCCATAAAACAAGATTACAATTTGATGTACAAACCAAATTCCCTTATAAACTTCATGATACATCCTCATCCATTTTTTTTCAATCAGTTTGCATCAGAATACATTTCTCATAGGGTGGAAATTCACACACTTGATAAGAATGTGCTCCATTGTCAGTAGGCACTGGCAGGGTGCACACTCCAGTTGAGATTTACCCTTCAATAGCTACACGAGTCAGGTATGTGTGTCAAATATATGAATGGCACAATACTACCGGTCTCTCATCTCTCTGATTTGTTCTATATGAGGAATGCCATTCTCATATAGTGGGTTTGATATTCTTAAATTTGCTTGTGGAGTTTTCATCTGCCAAGTAAGACAAATATGCCGACATATACAATATCTGAAGTCAGTATATGGAATTCTCCATTCAGAAAAGGGTGATTGTAGAGTAGCTTTGGCTGCTTTATCTGCCCTTTCATTACCCTTATGCCAATTTAACTAGGCAGCCAACAGTACAGAATGCTTTTCCTAGGTTGCTTGAGAACATCAACTTTCTCTAATATCTGGGATATTAATGGGTTATCACTTTTAATATTCTGTAAGGGGTTTAAATGGGGGAAGGGAATTAGAAAAGATGGTGTAATTTGTTTTCTTGAGAGGTTCCAATGTATTTGAAAGCTTTGAGTATGTCTGTAATTTCTGCAGAAAAACCTGAAGCTGTATCTGGTAACTGGCTTGAGATGGTTCAACGTGGTTTTGTAAAGACAACTCTAACTTTGTCTCCATATTTTGAACCATCTGCAAAAAGGGATATATGGCTATGATAAGAGGCTCTTATTTGATTGAATTTTTACTCTAAGAGTGTGTGTATGTGATTTGGATTTTTAATGTAGCTTTAAAAAAATTTCAGTCATATCACTACAATATCTGCAGTGTGGCAGTTTATAGTGATGTCTAGCACTGGGGCATCATGCCACAGACATGTAGCATGAAGTCCTACCCAGTCACATTATCCTGACACCAGGCCAACCAGTCCCAAAACTAACCTTGTAATGCTTAGTGCCTAGCAAGGCAGCTGCTAGTACCATTTTTAGAAGTCTTTGGTATGACTCAGCCGGGGATCAAACCCACAACCTCCCACATCTGAGGCGGATGTTCTAACCACTAGGCCACCAGGGCAGTCTTTTACTCTACGAAAGGAGAGGAAATGTTGAAGACTTTTTGAATTCGCAAAAGTCAAATATTACTTTGGGAGGTTTAGATAACCACTGTGGTGATTTGGGAATATTACAATATCTATAAGATGGACTTTTGCTCTTTCTAAAATGGAATGTATTCATATGCTAAAAGGCAGAATGAAGGTCAGTTCCTGAGCATACAAGGTCTGGTGTTTGGGCCTAAACATTACATCATATGCAGGGTAATATACATGAGGGCCTAAACATTACATCATATGCAGGGTAATATACATGAGGGCCTAAACATTACATCATATGCAGGGTAATATACATAAGGACCTAAACATTAGATCATATACAGGGTTATATACATGAGGGCTTAAATAATATATCATATGCAGGGTTATATACATGAGGGCCTAAACATTACATCATATACAGGGTTATATACATGTAGATTAGAAGACAGTTTTGCAGCATACTCAAGAGCCAGTTTTGTTCCTCTCATAAACTTCATTAGCCTCAACATACAGGTTTTCTGCAAGTATTAAATGTATACAACATACATACTTGTTCCAGTTTCAGTCTAAATCCATTTACAGGTGTAATCAGATTCAGATAAGAGAATTCAGCATTTTCAAAAGTGCTTGGCAGGTGAATAGTGGATTTGATAGCTTTATCAACATCATTGAATATTCTAATTTCATTAGAATACGTTCAATGAAAATCTGAATATGTACATCTGGAATTTGTTTCATCTCGAATGAGAACACAGTAACTTTTTGCAGATAATTTCTTAGCACTCTTATGGTGAGTCCAAATGATAACATCTAAACATGTTCTTGATGTTTGGGATTAACCTCTGTAAAAAGGTTCCTAAAAAGACAATTGACATGTACTAAATAACACTGACAGTTGTAACAAAGCCATAAAGAACCCTAACAAACATTCTTGCTGTATCTGCATATATTTATCTGGCAGTAGATTTTATAAATATCTTGAACTTTAATGAACATGCAATGGCATGATTGACAAGAAGCTGCATTATTAGCATAGCTCTTCATTAATTCAAGGAATTTTGGTGATAAATTTTTTGGCAAAGTGACTCTCAATAAAGTGTCATGCATCAACTTTGTACCAACAGTTTGTGCATCTCTGCTCTGGAATACCCCCAAAACGGATGGTAAAGGTGTTATGTATATTTAATTTAATTGTTTGTTTGTTAGTTTTAAATTTTTTAATTCCATTACATGGTATTATAATGTAGCTTTGTTTACTGGATTTGATATTGTCCAGAATTGAGTTTAGTTCTGTTTGACCTGATTGATATATATTGTTATTTAATTGATAAACAACTAATAATAGAAACATTGTATCTAGTTCCTGACCTTGTTCCAAAATCAGTGACAGTTTTCGTAAACAACTTTTTAATTTTTTTTTTTATAACTTTCTCAGCTTAAGAATCATTGAGTTGAGTCAAGGTCATACCTGGACTACGTGAAATTAAGCATATGTCAATCTGTAACAAACTTCTATTTTTTCCAGAAGAATGAACGTTTTACCCTCACCCGGGAATCTGTTTTGCGTCTTAATTAGTCATCTAACTGATGTCTTGATAGAGGTTTATTCAGTGGGGCTGAAAACACTTTACATGTTAAGTTGTATTATGTTGTGACCAGTTTGGGCTGAATTTTATTTTCTTCAAATTATTGAATTCAAGTTATTATTTTCCCTGAAAATACAAAAGTACACTGACAAAATTCTTGGATAAAGACATTTGTTGGAATTTATACTGAATTCAAAACTGGAATAATATTTTCTGTGATTCAACAAGAGACTGTTGACACAGCAGCACTTCACTGACCACAAAAGACGTCATCGCCTTCAATTTCGGATTTCATTGGGACTTGAACTCAGTTTCATTCAGGACTTTTTATTACTAGGACTTCTATTTTTTAATTCTTGGATTATTTTTGTATTTAATTCGTAAAACCTTAAGTTCTTTTTTCTTAAGTTTTCACTTTCTAGGGAAATAAATTATTTGTTAAATTTTACAAAGCTTGTTGTCTTCACTCTTTTCTGTTACTTTTTTTTAAGGGCATAGGCTTGTAACAGTCTTGGAAGATGATTTCCATACCCATGGTTATATCATTCTATTTTGTTATTTAGTTTATTCAAATCTGACTATCCAGCAGTCCCATTAACCTGTGCTGATAAAATAATCATCACCAGTTAATAAGAATTTCCAATGTCAATGGGGTATCTGAAATCCATTTTTTCAGGCACTAACTTGCATCTATAAAATCTTTGTGTCTAGGCCTACATGTTATCTCCAATCGCAAAACTGACTGTAAAAAACATGTCTTGACATAATAATAATAAAGACTATTTGGCATTTGTGTAATTACACTGACTCCTTGTTTTACAAATGTTCAATTAACAAATTTTTGCATTAATGCATTTTAAAAATGACTACCCCTTTTGCATTATGTGTAATGAATTTTTGCAAGAACGAAAGCACGCCAAGCTGGATGTGAACTGCCAGCCCTGCTCACTATCCCCCATGCATTCAATCACCATCTTTGTACAGTATTATTTGTTGTGTACTGTGTATAGAGCATTTTTTTTAGTTTTATTTCAAAATATCTTGCTCTCCATCATCTGTTTCAAGTACTCATCAACTCACCTGCTAACACTACAGTCAAGAAGTCTAGCCAGTCTGTAAGTTTTGATATGAAGTTAAACACTGTGAAAAGACATGAAAAAGCTGAATACTTAATTTACATAGCATGTAGCCTCAATCTTGCACGTATGAATGCATATACCATTCTCAGCAGGACTGCAAAAATAAATGTGAGTGCCTTCATTTTTGTTCCTTTTTTCCCTTCATACTGTATGTTTGTTTTAATTAGTACTGGTTAACTGGTTTTGAAAAGTCACAAAATGACTCCACATGTCAAACATACCTTCTTTGCATGGTTTATTTGTTTATGGATGAGCAAATACTAAATACTTAATGTAGGAATAAAAATATACTTAAAGGTGAATTGACAAGTTTTACTTTGTGAAAAGTTTAATATGAAATTCACTCTTCACTGATTGAGATAAAATGATAAAATAGCTCTTACGGGAATAAAAGGCAATGATGGAAACTGTAATTCTGATTGAAAATAATTTGAAGTTCATCAACTTTAATGGCTCGCCTCTGCAGATCCCCATATCTACTCCCCTCAT
This sequence comes from Megalonaias nervosa, assembly GCA_016617855.1. Classification (NCBI taxonomy): domain Eukaryota; kingdom Metazoa; phylum Mollusca; class Bivalvia; order Unionida; family Unionidae; genus Megalonaias; species Megalonaias nervosa. The sequence goes on from JAECUM010037276.1 coordinate 15,819, forward strand.
CACCAACTTGAAACACCTTTTACCACTCTACCCTTGGATAGTTATCCAGGGATGAGAATCCAATATTCATTACATGTATGACTCCATCTTTAGTAAACAAACTCCCAAAATAAACTATTAAATCTCACTCTTCATACCATATATGGCACCATAAGAAGTTTCCTAGTTCATTTACATCCTTGCCTTTCTCCCTCAGCAAATGTTTATAAATTAAAATTCATTTCATTTCATTCTAAAGTACTATCAAAGACTGTTACTTTAATAAATTTAAATTTATTTTATGCTAAACTACTTTCAAAGACCATAAAACTTCAATACATTTAAATTTATTTCATGATAAACTACTATCAAGGATCATAAATGTTTATAAATTTCAATTCATTTAAACCAGTATCAAAAACAGTAAACTTTCATAAATTTAAATTCATTTCATTCTAAATTACTAGCAAAGACCTCTGACTGTGTACCTATGATGACATGTTTAGGTGATGTTTATTTTTTAACCCCTTTGACCCCATACCCTAAGGCCTCTGCAGCCAAAGATGTTTTACAACATACATGCATGTCCAACAAAACCAAAGGTCAAATAAAAATGTAATCAACAGAAGAAAATGTCTGAGATATGTATTTCAACCTATAACCCTGCACTGATAATGTGAGGGGCTGGGGTAGATGTGGTGGTGACTGGGGTTGCACTGAAATTTTGAAAACTCACAGCCAACATAAATACTAAATGGAAGGCACCAAGTTTCAAAGTTGTACAGAAAAATTTTTTTTTTCCTGTTACAAAGAGGTTAAAAACCTTCAATTAAATGCCCCCAACAACATGGTTTAGTGATATCCTTCTTTTTTGTTACATTCTGACCACTGCTGTTGCAACTCAGACCAGTGAGATGATTAAAATCTATTTCCTGTTGAACTATCGCTGATGAAACCCAAATGTTTATATCTGAGTATTCATATATGTCAATCAAATCATCACACCTGTCCTTTATTTGGTCCACACTTTAGTTTTAATTTACACTAGCATCCTATGATCATCACCCTAAACTCCACATACAACACTGAAAACACTGAACTCTGTCATCTAAATCTAATTAGATTACATGTTTTGGATAATGAGTATTGCTTAGAAGGGTTATTCGGATTAATAATCAGACATATGTGAATTCTATTTTCCCTGTTTATCTTCAAATGCAGCATGACCAATAAGTGTTCATTTTGAGTTGAAACTTGATTACAAAGATGGGCAATAACTCTTGATCTTGATCAGTTAAATGTGGGGACTATCTCAGAACATCTCTATGAAGTAATTTATTAACAACAAAAATGCACAAATCATGCACATGGCCAATAGCTCAACTATTCCTTAATTTTAAAAAGTACAAAAATGACATTTCCACTAGGATTACAATGATTCAGTGCCACAGTACTCAGATCTGTAATTAAATCATATCACTGAATACTATGAGCTGGAGGCCTTCACTTGTGAAAATGCATAAATCAAATGATGGCTATAGATTTGTCATAGCTATTAAACAGACAAAGAGAAAATGATGATATGCATAAAAAACTGATGAAATGCAAATGCATGTGAACGAGCTCCTGAAGTTACACACGTTATAGAATGGTGACGAAAGACCCATGAATAACAAATGTATATATAACCTGTATCCAGTAATACAAAAATACCTCTACAGTTATTATTTGTCACAGCAGAGATGTCGCAATGCTTAATTTCAGTCACTTAGTATTTCATTATTATCCTGAGCTTACGTGATCTGATGATGGCTATAGATGACCGCTCCAGTTGCCTAGTGGTTAGAGCGTCCGCCTCAGATGCAGGAGGTCATGGGTTTGATCCCCAGCCGAGTCTTACCAAAGATTATAAAAATGGTACTAACAGCTGCCTTGCTTGGTGCTCAGCATTAAGAGGTTAGTGTTAGGACTGGTTGGCCTGGTGTCAGGATAATGTGACTGGGTGGGACATCATGTTACATGTCTGCGGCATGATGCCCCAGTGCTAGACATCACTATAAACTGCCACACTGCAGACATCATAGTGATATGACTGAAAAATTGTTAAAGCTACGTTAAAAAATCCAAATCACAAATCACATGATCAGATTGAGCATTGTTAAGGAATGTTACAGACTTTACTATGCTCACTGCATTTGACTATACAATTTTTTGCATGCACACATATATTTAAGGAAGGGATTCATTAAACTGGAGGTGTGGTGAATTCGTGCAACTGAATGTCTGAGAGAAAACATTGGATAGAACTCCAGAGACATCACAACAAACAAAGTAAGCTAGTGAGATGTTTTATATTGATGTGAAATCACTTGTTCATTGCAGTTTTAAATTCCCCTTTAATCATGTAATTGATTATAATGTAGTCAAGTAATGGTCACAACACGAAAGCAGACATATGATTATACTACTACATGTTATTATTAATAAAATTTTGGAGACATGTCAGTTCACCTTTAGGGCACTGTAGCATCACATTGATATTTAGGTGTTTACTTCAATGATGCAAGGAAATAATTGTTTGGAACTCAAGTAATAAAGAGCTGAAAGTAGCAGCAACACTTTAAACAATGAAGACACCTTAAAAATCATCTCCAACGAGGAAGTTTTAACATGGGTCAGATGTGAAAACAACTGGCTTCAGACCAATTGCTGGTGGTAATTCTGCACACTGCTCTTGATGAAATGTGTAAATCTACCGACTTGACTTTTCTGGGCTGTCACAGTTATGTGCACATGAAACATCATGGATTAATCATTTGTTTTCACTATAATACTTTCAATATGAGTGAGTCAATGAAGAGAAATAACAATTCTAAATTTTAACACATGTATTAATATTCACAATAACCTGTACAAAGATTTAACACAGTTGTCATATAATGAAACTCCTTGTGTTGCAGTGTCTCATAAAATAACATCTTCAAAAATTTCTCCAAAATTTTAAGAATATGTGTTGAATTCCTAACAAAGAGTTTTGTGGGTGGCACCTTCAAGTTTTTTAAGAAAGAAGATGCGTGTTTAACTTATCATTTTCACCCATTCACAAGTGTAGACCTGAACCGATTATATTCAAGATACAGTTGTGACCTTCCTATACATCCCAAAATATTATTCATTTACATGACTTTAACACTGGTCTACTGGAACTTAATTCTCTGTTCCAATTGCTACAAAACAAGATATAGTCTGCTACCTGCCAGGAGGAGTTGTCATGGAATTGAAGATCGTCCCCAAGCAGTGTCCAGTAGAAGGATGCAATCTCTATAGAATGCTGAGCAAGACTAACCAACCTCTGTAAACCTGAGTATGTGGACATATGAGATGGGGCTTCACTAGGGAATGTCAGATTCTCTGGTATGCTCTCTACCAGACTCAGGCTGTAAAGAGAGAGGAAATCTATTCAGCACCCCTGATGGAGCATTTGAAATATACAGGCATTTATTTTTTCATTCCATTCTGTAGATTACTGCAATACCAGTAATATGTTTTAGTCAATTCATTTTTCTGAAAATTATTACTGTCAATGAAATATACAAGCTGACTAAAATCTTCTGAACTGAGCTACATTTATATAAGCAATGTTCAGTTAATTTGCAACGGTGGTATGACTGGGATACATGTGCACATTAGTAGGAGACGAATGAACTATGGAATGATGCCAATATCTATGCACATCACTAACAGGGGACTTAGGATTTTTTATAAATTAAGGAATAACATGGCTGATAAAATATGGTTTAAAGCTGTAGCAAACACAAGGTGTTGACCTTCTCCTTATACAACTGAGAGCATAATATTTCTTTCATATCACTGCAACAAGTTTAATCATTAGAAACTATCTACAGCTTATGTTGGAAGCAAAGAAATATCTAAAATAATAATGCTTTCTCTGGCTTTTTAAACAACGGGAAACATTGGACCCCCCCTTTACTGAATTTAAAGGCCATTGTCAGTTTCTGATGGCCTTTTGATCATTTACTGGGATTTTTAATTGCTGCTTACATCATAAAAATTATTCCTTTCAAATACAATAATTTCAGTTTGTTCTATACTTTCTAAAAATGATTTTCCACAAACCTTCAATCCATAACAAATATGGTTCTATTCTGCCCTTAAAGTTTTGGCACAGAGAACATTTTTTTATTAACATTTTTTTTTTTTAGGTGTCTATAAAAAATATACATATTTTTTCCATACAATAATCTCTACTTTTGAAGAAAAAATGCTAGCATACATTTTCCATACAGGAATGACAGTACTAATTCAGTTCCCATAGTAAACCTAAGCAAACACCATGATATTAAAAATTCAATAACTTAAAATTTTTGAGTGCTCGTAACCAAACCTATATTTATCAGTATAGATGAAACCTGGAAGTCAGCTTCTGAGCAGAGGAAAGGATATGAGCCGCGGCATTTTCTGGACCTGCATATGTTTGAAACATGTGCTTTCAATTCCGCACCAAAGAGTCAGGTGCTAATTTTAGTAATGAGTGTTCCAAACTCAAGACTGTTAAAGGACTGCCAAACCCGTATATACTCTATTTAATGTTCACCCATTTCTAGGCTGGTTCCCATTTTTCAATACCATTAGTACCATGTGTCCTACAATACTCTCTACTTCTGATGACCAAAACCCAATTAATAAATGGAATCAAAAAATGCCAACAATACATTAATAACTATTATAGTGAACTGTTAATATGTTTATAGAGCTATGAAATTCATTCTTGTCCCTCTAATGGTTCATAACAAATATTCAGGTGTACACATGCACCTGTTCTGGTTTTGCATACCTGAGCAATCAGTAAATGGTGCGCAGAAATTTAAGTGTATGTACCCAAATTTTAAATGCATATACAAACATGCACCAAAGCAACATAATAATGTGTAATCCTGCAATAACTAATCTAATCACCTGAAATATACTGTAACAAGATAACCAGGTTGGATTTCAGATTTATAACAGAACACTTTTGATGATGATACAAATACAATGTTTATTGATGTATGACTTGAATGAGAAAAGAATATTGATTAATATGTGCATGTATAAGATCCAAATACTGGACAAGTTAACATAATCCACACGAACCTAAAAATGCAACAAATATAAATACAAATAAATGACCTTACACAGCACAAGGACAAATGTAAATGATTCATAGTAATTTCATACGATGAAAAGAATGACATGTTTTAGTCATTAGTAAAAAATGATGTATTCACTCAAATAGTGAAAACTGACGTATTTTACTCAAACAGTAAAATGATGAATTGATTGGACAGATATCATACAAAAATATCTTTACACTCCCAAAACACTGGGTACAACAAACCCCAAAATTAGCCCACGGCTAAAAGATTACATGCATGGAGTAACACAGAACACTCCCATCAATATCACACATGGCTACAAGTCACACTGGTCAATCAAGCAAGCATCATTATAGGTAGTCACCGACCACCATTCATTTCCTTGGTCAATCCAGCGATCAGCACCCATCAATTCGGTCAGCAAGGCCCGATCACCTTCTACTTGACCAGCAACACTGTTCACTCAGCTCTACGGCTGCTATGGTTCAGCTTTACAGCTGCTATGGTCAACTTCTATGGTTAGCTCTGCAGCTGGTAACAAGTTGACTACGATCAGCATGGATCACTCTGATCAGCTGAAAATACATCTAACACCATGTACTATGCATGACACGGGCATATACGATAACACGTAATGATGTTATATATGGTAAGTTATACAAATTACATTATCGGTACAACATTACAAAACAATAAACAGGTTCAGAAGTGAACCTGTGTCCGATAATATTCCTATGGTACTAAATGTTTCTTAATAAAATGCAACTTTATATTGCTAATATAAATCTCTTGCTAAGTCACAAACAAGAATAGAAAATATTTGCGTTATATTACGCAAGCCAAAGCTACATTGAAAACATACAAAAATAAGCATGGTAGTATGTACAATAGCTATAACTTACAATATACATAAGAAATAATATACATAAGAAACTAATAAATAATTTACATACCTCTACAGCTGAAGATGTGCAAGTCCCTAAGTAGACTGCTTACTGACAAGACGTTCCGTAATGTGAAGATATCATCTTTTATGGTGAGGCATTTATACATAGATGATGTAGCCTACATTGTCTGAGCGTTGGAAGAATTCGGTTTTTCCTATCGAAAGACCTTCGCACGTGCA
>JAECUM010037278.1:0-34362 GCA_016617855.1 Megalonaias nervosa
AAGTAGTATATTAAACCAAGCATGGGTCTAAAGGAAGTAGTATATTAAACCAAGCATGGGTCTAAAGGAAGTAGTATATTAAACCAAGCATGGGTCTACAGGAAGTAGTATATTAAACCAAGCATGCGTCTACAGGAAGTAGTATATTAAACCAAGCATGGGTCTAAAGGAAGTAGTATATTAAACCAAGCATGGGTCTAAAGGAAGTAGTATATTAAACCAAGCATGGGTCTAAAGGAAGTAGTATATTAAACCAAGCATGGGTCTAAAGGAAGTAGTATATTAAACCAAGCATGGGTCTACAGGAAGTAGTATATTAAACCAAGCATGGGTCTACAGGAAGTAGTATATTAAACCAAGCATGGGTCTACAGGAAGTAGTATATTAAACCAAGCATGGGTCTACAGGAAGTAGTATATTAAACCAAGCACAGATCTAAAGGAAGTGCATATTAAACCAAGCATGGGTCTAAAGGAAGTAGTATATTAAACCAAGCATGGGTCTACAGGAAGTAGTATATTAAACCAAGCATGGGTCTACAGGAAGTAGTATATTAAACCAAGCATGGGTCTACAGGAAGTAGTATATTAAACCAAGCATGGGTCTAAAGGAAGTAGTATATTAAACCAAGCATGGGTCTAAAGGAAGTAGTATATTAAACCAAGCATGGGTCTACTGGAAGTAGTATATTAAACCAAGCACCTACTAGTATTAAGTTTAATGCAAAAACCCTGCCAGGTCACAGCCTGGTAGCATTTCTGAATTCAGAATGGATAGGAAAAATTTTAATCCATGCTTTATCAACAATGAATTGTGCTTGATCAAAAATCTACCTGGAACTGTGACCAGTTTGAGATATGTTGTTCCAGCCAAGACCCCCAGTTCTTTCTGCTCTGCTCTAGACAGCCTCTGCAACAAAAAGATTATATAAGTTTATGATCAATCCAATTATTCATTTGTTTCTCCACCACAACATACAGAGCTTTGCTATGAGCAAATGAAGAGTTTGACAGTTGTTAATCAGAAGAGATCCAGAGGATTCTTAAGGCCCTATGTGAGGTTTGCTCAAGATAGGAACTACCAATCAAGGTGCTAGATGAGGTTTGCTTAAGATAGGAACTATCAATCAAGGTGCTAGATGAGGCTTGCTTAAGATAGGAACTACCAATCAAGGTGCTAGATGAGGTTTGCTTAAGATAGGAACTACCAATCAAGGTGCTAGATGAGGTTTGCTTAAGACAGGAACTATCAATCTAGGTGCTGGATGAGGCTTGCTTAAGATAGGAACTATCAATCTAGGTGCTAGATGAGGCTTGCTTAAGATAGGAACTCCCATCATGGCCCTACATGAGGCTTGCTCAAGATAGGAACCACCAATCAAGGTGCTAGATGAGGTTTGCTTAAGATAAGAACTATCAATCAAGGTGCTAGATGAGGCTTGCTTAAGATAGGAACTCCCATCATGGCCCTAAATGAGGTTTGCTCAAGATAGGAACTACCAATCAAGGTGTTAGATGAGGTTTGCTTAAGATAGGAACTACCAATCAAGGTGCTAGATGAGGTTTGCTTAAGATAAGAACTATCAATCAAGGTGCCAGATGAGGCTTGCTTAAGAGAGGAACTACCAATCAAGTTGCTAGATGAGGCTTGCTTAAGATAGGAACTTCCATCATGGCCCTACATGAGGCTTGCTTAAGATAGGAACCACCAATCAAGGCCCTACATAAGGCTTGCTCAAGATAGGAGCTACCAATCAAGGTCCTACATGAGGCTTGCTTAAGATAGGAACTACCATCATGGCCCTACATGAGGCTTGCTTAAGATAGGAACTACCATCATGGCCCTACATGAGGCTTGCTTAAGATAGGAACTACCAATCAAGGTGCTAGATGAGGCTTGCTTAAGATAGAAACTACCAGTCAAGGTGATAGATGAGGCTTGCTTAAGATAGGAACTACAAATAAAGGCACTATATGAGGCTCGCTTAAGATAGGAACTACCAATCAAGGTGCCAGATGAGGCTTGCTTAAGATAGAAACTACCATCATGGCCCTACTTGAGGCTTGCTTAAGATAGGAACTACCAATCAAGGCCCTACATGAGGCTTGCTTAAGAGAGGAACTACCAATCAAGGCACTACATGAGGCTTGCTTAAGATAGGAACTACCATCCTGGCCCTACATAAAGCTTGCTTAAGATAGGAACTACCAATCAAGGCCCTACATAAGGTTTGCTTAAGATAGGAACTACCATCATGGCCCTACATGAGGCTTGGTTAAGATAGGAACTACCAATCAAGGCCCTAAAAGATGCTTAAGATAGAAACTACCAATCAAGGTCCTACATGAGGCTTGCTTAAGATAGGAACTACCAATCAAGGCCCTACAAGATGCTTAAGATAGGAACTACCAATCAAGGCCCTAAAAGATGCTTAAGATAGGAACTACCAATCAAGGCCCTACAAGATGCTTAAGATAGGAACTACCAATCAAGGCCCAACAAGATGCTTAAGATAGGAACTACCAATCAAGGCCCTACAAGATGCTTAAGATAGGAACTACCAATCAAGGCCCAACAAGATGCTTAAGATAGGAACTACCAATCAAGGCCCAACAAGATGCTTAATGTAGAAACTACCAATCAAGGCCCTACAAGATGCTTAAGATAGGAACTACCAATCAAGGCCCTACAAGATGTTTAAGATAGGAACTACCAATCAAGGCCCTACAAGATGTTTAAGATAGGAACTACCAATCAAGGCCCTACAAGATGCTTAAGATAGGAACTACCAATCAAGGCCCTACAAGATGTTTAAGATAGGAACTACCAATCAAGGCCCTACAAGATGCTTAAGATAGGAACTACCAATCAAGGCCCTACAAGATGCTTAAGACAGGAACTACCAATCAAGGCCATACAAGATGCTTAAGATAGGAACTACCAATCAAGGCCCTACAAGATGCTTAAGATAGGAACTACCAATCAAGGCCCAACAAGATGCTTAATGTAGAAACTACCAATCAAGGCCCTACAAGATGCTTAAGATAGGAACTACCAAACAGCAAGGATAAAACCAATGTCCTCTATCAAGTATCACTCAAGATGGCCTTCTCCAAAAAAAAATCAATTATTCAACATTGGAGAAATGGTCACTATAATGGTCTTTGATATTTGAATGGCTATGGCATAAAGATCTGCTTTCAAACTAAAAATATATTGGTCCTTGGTAAATACATTATTTACTGGATAATACTTGTCCAATCATAATACATTAGGAGTATGACCACTAACTCTCAAATTCAGCCCTCCCAATCTAAGGAAGATGTTCACCATGTCGTTTCAACTTATTAGTGCTAAAAGACTTGATCTGCTTGCAGAAATTAAGGATGAGAGATGTCTCCCATTGGATAGAGGTATCTCCTTGGACACAGAGACAAGCACCAAAATCCCATCAATGGTCATTTACTACTTAAAATGATATGCATACTTGTCCACTAATTGAACTGCGGAAAGGCTTTGAAAAGTCTGCCCAAAATATGATCTGGCTTTTTTTGCTTTTAACATTGTTTCTTCTTTAAACATGTAACCCGATCAATTTTAGGAGAATGCTAAGATGGAGTAGGGAGTTACATTCCTTACAAAAGAGGTGGCCCTGTTTTCAGTATCCTAACCTATGTCCACCAGTCTTGAGTCATGTGTGAGATATGGGCTTGGGTTTAGAAAACAATTTTGTCATCTCTAGCCTCCATCCCATGGCTTCAGTTATGCCAGTAAACAGTTTCATTAGAGTGCTATGCTACTGGTGATCTCTTGAACCAAAATACGCAAGAAATTCATCTGGTCTTAGGTTATTTCCTTGTAGGCTGAGAGGATAAGCCACTGGGTCCAGGATGACATAGCCTAATGGAAATATAATCCCTTCTATATTTGAGTGGCAAAAATAAGCATCTCCCTCTTTTGATAGGTTCAGTCCACTTCAGGTATTGCCGCAGTGCCCTGATAGGGTCCTGTAGAAGATTCAGTGACCCGAATGGATCTTGTAGATGCTCCTCAGAAGAAGGGCCCAAAAACGAGATAACTGTTTCAAGACAATTTCCCAAAAGCAGGAGCCTGTTCTTAACAATGAAAACAGGACCAATAAGGCACAAATCTCTGATTCTAGATTACAATGCAGGACATGAACAAAAGGTAAATTAGAGAGGCTCAAGATGTTAGTTTAAAAGGTGCGTTGTTCAGCCATGTCAGAACCCATTCTGTTCAGTCAAAATATCATGGACTTTGATCTCGACATAACTGCAATTTGCTAAAACGTCTGGGGGTATTTTGTTCTGGCTTATATCCTCCCACGAACTATGGAGAACATGTAAAAGTATGGAATGGTAGCTCCTGATTGTGACTGGAGATAACTTTTCATCTTAAGAGGCCATAAAAGGAATTCAGTGAGCCCAACTGTGGCATGAATGCTTTTAGTGAAGAGAAACTCATCATTTCATCTTACTGGGTTTTGATGTGGTGTTTTCTATTGTCTGAGCAATTCTGTCTACAATTAGATCAGTGAAATATTTCTATTCAAGGGCTTGTTTCACATGGCCCAGGTGTGCAAGTTCAAAATAAAAACCCGCATGTGTGGCTATTTTGGCAGGCAAGAAGACAAAAATAACCTGGGAATCTCACTAAATAGAGGATGTAGTTGATTCATGACTGGGGGGGAAGGGGGGGGGCAATAAGGATTAATCAGAATTCAAATCAACCAGCTGAAAGACATGTTTATCAAGACCATTCCAATTCAGGGGAATGGGCATTGGTTGCCAGGGCTTCCAGATCTGTGGCTGGTGAGACATGAGTTGAGAGCTTGACATTCCACCTTAACACAAGAAGGCGTACAAGTGTCAACCTAAGTGGGTACAGATTTGACTTTACACCGAAGGGTGACAGGAACATGCACTTTAAAACTGCAGGCTCTATCAGGTCCACTAGGAACTTCAGCATGCATGGTCTGTAGCATACTTAAATGTGGATATTTCAGTAAAAACAGGATCTGAGAAATTCCAAAATGGGAAGGAAGAAGTTGGGGACATTGTTTGCCCTTGCTTTCTGAAATATGGCAGTCAAAGTAATGGGAAAAATGAGAAATACCTACAGCAAATCAGTGGGGTCAGAGATAGTCACATTTGTTGAGATGATACTTTATATAGTCACAAAAATTTAAACAGTGGGTATAGCAAGCAAAGTTTCAGCCATAATTGGAATAGTCGAGTACCCTGACTGGTGGTGCCGAGCAAGAGGGCCTGAGGTTGCCCTGAGAAGACTAACGAGGTGAAAAGGTTTCGTAGCTAAAATTCAAATTTGAAAGGGAGGTGGGGGTGGAGATGTTTAAGGGGTAGGAAAACTCAAAGCAACAGGGTTTTGAAACCCATGTCCAGATGAATCAACAGCTGGGATAAAATGATGTAATTTTTGTCCTTGCTGACAAGGGATCTGAAACAAAGCAAAAGTGAAATAAGAATTTTTTGTCTTGTTACAACATGCTGCAAAGGGACAGTCACCCTGTGTTTCTGGCATGCAATGTCTCCTCTCGTGTGGCTCTGGGAAATGATTTTGGGGTATCTGTGCTGAACTCAAGTGTCCATAAGTAATGGTTCAGCTTCAAAATCTCAGTAAGATAGTGTTGTGAAGGAACTTGATCACTCTTTATATAAAAAAAGTGTTTATTTCTAACTAGATGCATGGGATGCATGGGATATCAGGGCAAGGTCTCTCCCATTCAGTGGTGAAGTGCTGAAGATTTCACCCACCGCCACCCACATACCCAAGCCCAAGTATTAGAAATCAAGAAGGGCATTCAACCATTTTCTGAAAGGCTGACATGAAGAGAGCTGATTCAAAACCAGATGTTATCTGCCTGTATTATGTCCTGGCTTGCCGTACTGACACAAGGGTTGGGGCCCTGGATGGCCAAGTGGTCTAAGGCACTCACCTTTACAGATCCCTGATATCTCACCTTTATGGCCCATGTGGGTATATGAGAAAGCTTGCCAGTAGCTTCCTGTGGGTCTGCAGTTCTTTCGCAGGTTCTTCCTCTACCAAATATACTGACAACCATGTATAGCCCATGTGCTTAAAAATGGTATTAAACCCATAACAACAAAGACACAAGAGTTTTAGTTAATGAAATTTTAAGTTCCACTACTGAAAAAAAAACCCACAAATGGTCCAGGCATTGGCAGTTTACATTTAATACATTTGACTGAATTGATGCTAATACATTTTAAAAAATGGAAGCGGTTACTAAGCACAAATATTTGTTATTATCTTAGTGACGTTGGCATGCACATATTTATATTCAAACAGGATATTAAGTATATTTCTAATAAAGTTAAGAAGAAATTTAAGTGCTAAAAGTTTTAAATTCAAACTGGATGGGAATTCTTTTGAAAAAATGTACAGATCATTTATGTTACCAAGTTTATATTAGGCAGACAACATCCAGGGCAATTATACAACGCAGGAGATAGAACTCCATCTGTCCGATATAGAGGAAAGAACTCCAATTGTCTGATGCAGGAGAAAGAACTCCAATTTTCCAATGCTGGAGAATAAATTTCAGTTTTCCAATGCAGGAGAATAAACTCCAATTGTCCAATGCAGGAGAAAGAAAAAATACTGATGTGATGACAGTCATAAAACATCAACTAGAAGTACATCCCCTGCACAAATGTACCATGAAACTTGGTGGGAAAGCCTAAACTCTTGCTGTTACAAGCATACATTAATTCAATTATTTAAAATTTATCCCTGATTAGCTCTTGTATATGCTGAAGATGTGATTTGACTTTTATACACAGAAAATGAAAGCAAATCCCTTGACTCAGCTAACAATATTTGGCCTTTAATGTGTGCAACATTACTGAACAATTCTTTATTTTTTACCCTCATGACAAAATTTTAAACTCTACCTTAATGAGAAGAAGAAACCACCCATTGCTCTTATTACCTTGATGACTGAAGGTTACAGGTTATCCATGTCTGACTAAGAACAAGGTGTAGTAGTTTCCATTATGATTTGAATTATTTATGTAACATTAAGTACTGCTTCTGTTGTAAAATAGAGACAGCAAAGCACTTTGAAATATTATATGTTATACACATTTCCTTTTGTCTTTTTATTATAAGCCACTATTGCTCTGTTTTCATTTTCTGGGATGCCATTTACCCAGTCTGCCATGATGACTGTAAGTCTTGGGACACCCATAATTATTTTCAAAGATAATTTTTTTTACGACCTATAAATGTTGGGACACAAAATTAAAGCAATTTTTTCATGTACTATAAGTCTTGGGACATTTTTTCTTACTAACCGACCAATGTATTTTCTCGATCGAATGACATTAACAAAAAAGTGACCACGGTTGTCAAGGGACTATTATCATGAATTATTACATGGAAATGTTATAAATTGATATAATTTGTTTGAGAAGTCAATAAATATATTTAATTTTCCTGTTTCCTTAGTATTTCTACACAATTCCAATGTACATAATTTGATCGATCACAAGAATTGAGCATTAGTGGGATTCTGTAAGTATTTACAACAGTAACTTATCCCTTTTGTCTCCAGTTTATTATTCTTAGTTTAAGCATTATTGCATTAGAATATTGCATCAATGCACCAATAATTACGTTTTATTTTGCCGTACAAATATAAATACCTAACTTATTAAAACTGTGCTCCCAGTATGACAAGAATAAACAATAGTGTTTGATTTAACATTCATATTTAGCTAGCATTTTTGCATCACAGCATTACCACATGTATATTGAAGATTTTGACATGCACTAAATGAAGAACATCCCTTTCTGAATTATAGACACAATTGCACTAAACTTAAATACATCCAAAATACAATAAAGAAGTTTCAGAAATAATGCTTTGAAAATAAGTACCTGTTCACTTGGCTGAGGTAATCATGCTACTCAACCAAGCAAATGTTCATACTGACTGACAATGATATTGACATCAATAGTCAGTCAGTGCAAAATAATTGCCTGGGGGTAGGGGTGGAATATATTAGCACCGCTATTATGTAGGGCCTCTCATCCTGCTCAACCAACTTTGGAATTTACAACAGTTAATTCGTTTGGAGTAATACTGTAGAGCAAATGGTTACCAGCATTGATACCAGAAAAAAATTCACCTCTTCCCAAGCTAGTTTCATTGTTCAAACAATTACCTGGTCTCCTGTCAGAAAACAAAACAAAAAAGGAAACTAATCTGCCAATTATACACAAAAGGAAATGCCGAGACAATCACCTGTCCAAAATCAAAGGTGGAATTAATTCCGTGTTGAAAGTTACATATTTGTGTTATGGTTCCCAAAACAAAAAATTAAAATGTCTCAACGATGATCAATTATGTGAATATACTGAATGCTACTTATGCGACTTGTATAATTAAAGGTGAGTGTCATTTCATATGATTTACATCACATTGTTGGACTGCTTATATCTCTGAAAAATGGTAACTCTTGAGCATGTGGGTCAAAATAAATAAAATAGCAAGTGACATCTTTATTAAATGTGATGTGGAAGAATGAGATTTGGTAAAAACAATGAATAAAGCAAAAAAAATCTGCATCTAATATTTTGGAAATAAATAAGGCTATTCAATTTGCACTGTGTAAGTACTGGTCTGTACACTATATTATAGTACTACTCGCCCAGTATGCTCTAAGAACCCTTGAGTTATTGAAGTTTTTATTTATCTTTATTTTATTTCATGTTGGAAAAATCGGAAAATATGCACAAGCAAAATAATAACATAAAACATAACATAAAAACAATCCTAGAACATGAGCTGGTCACTGCTATGTGCAGTATGGCAATCATGCCAATTTTGTCTAAACATTTTTTGTCTTTCTATAAGTGTTTGGACACCGAAAATGCTGTAAATTTCAAGTGCACATAAATCTTGCGACATGAAAAAAAATTATTACTTTTTTTTTGTGTCCCAAGACTTTAGTCTAAAATTTACCTGTGTTGGATTAAACAGGTGATAATAAAAAACAGCAAATAATTGTTTCTTGCATTATTGTTTTGTTTTCTTTTGATAGACCAAAAAGGTGTAATCCATATACAGACAAGTGTAAGATGTAATTAGGTGAAAAAAAAAGCATGCACGATTTTAACTTCAAAATATATTAAATCGTCTTTGCCATATGAGTGACTTTAACCATCACAACAGTTTACAATAACTCTTTATTTTGGACATCCACTATTTTTTAAATATTTTTTTTTTCTGACAAAAAAGCATGACCAGCAGGGTGCACAGGGTCAGGATTTGGGGATGTAGGACGAAAAATTGCAAGGAACCCGTGAGCCTGCACTCAGTGTGCTACACTGTACACGCTGGAATTCAGTAAACATATTGCAATAAAAATGTACACTTTCTGTACTCAAAATTTCTAACTTTCAGAATGAGAGTAAAGTGTATAGTTGTCTACAACTTTCAGCCAATACATTAGATCAGAAAATTCACACCTGCTTAGTTTAGATGCAATCTTTGCAAAAAAATTAAGAAAAAAAAAAACATTAATGGCAAGTGCATAACAATGTTAAACCTTGAAACAGTATGTCATAACATCTTATCTTGCAACATTGTGTACATATTTTCAGGTTCAAATACCTTTTGTCCGTCTGTGAACAGCAGCACCAGGAAAGCTATCAGGGTCTTCAAGTAAATGTTATTCTCAACCAGTACTGTCCATAAGGCTGAAATGTAAACTCAGTAAAATTAAGGTACAACACAAGGATGCCTCTCTAGTCCGTTTATTGTGCACCTTTTGTTAATTATCTCCCCTGCAATGAAAAGCCATATGGCAGTTGTTCCGTATATGTAATTTAATTGCGTGTTTTTTTAAAATTCTCTTTTATTTTATTTCATTACATGTTACTGTAATAAATTTATTCACTGGATTTGACATTTTTCTAGAAAAATTCAGTTCAGTTCTAGTAAATAACAGTGTTGCTTCATTGTATTTTTAGCTAACCTAGTTGCTGACCTTGGTTCAAAATTTGATAAACACAGAGTGAAAATCATTGGTCATAATCAAAGTCATACTTGGTGTACGTGTTAGTCTGAATAAACAACGTTTTATTTTTAAATTCATTTCCATAATGGTAATCATTGGTTTTTAGCTAAGGCTTACTAGAGTACATGATAACTGACATATTTTTTACTGCGCTGTTCAGACAGTGTGATCATGTGACCCATCAAGTGGGTCTGAAATTCCGTTTTTTAGTTGGATTTAATACGCATTCTTAGTGTTTTTGAGTCAGTTGTAAATTATACCTTCAGGCTGAAAGGTATTCCTGTTGTTGCCATTTGAATTGAGTTTTTTTAAAATTTAAAATAATTTATTTTCCTGGAGGCTTTACGTGCGTTCACCGAAATTCTTGGACAAAGACATTTACTAAAATTATTCGGAATTCTAAAGCCGGAATTATATTCTTGGTGACTCAACAAGGAACTGTTGACACATCAGCACAAAACTGGTTATAGAGGACATCATCGCCTTCCATCTTGGAACTTCATCGAGATTCGAACTTGGATTCTATTAGAACTTTTTAGTGATAGGACTTATATTTTTAAATTCTAAGATTAATTTTTGGATTATATTCACAAACCGTAAGTCCTTTTTCATATATTTACCTTGTTTTCATGGGGAAAAAATTTTTGTTAAATTTACAAAGCTTGTTGACTTCACTCTTTTCTTTGTTACTTTGTACGAGCCTATACACGTAACACAGTGGCATCAAAGGTTAATGTTTTTTACATCAGTTTTAGAAACTTCAGTATGCCATTACCCTCATACACAATAATTCTTGCACAAACAAACCTACACCGTCATATAACAAAAAATGCCAACAGGTATGTCGTTGTTGTTAAGGGGTTTAACACCATTTTTCTGCACAAGATTGGCTATACATAGTGGCCAGTATAAATGGTGGAGGAAGAACCCAGGAAAACCCCGGAAAGAACTAACGACCCATGAGAAGCTACTGGCAAGCTTTCTCACATACCCACATTATCCGAGCCAGAGACTCAAACCCAAGCAGACAGAGGTGAGATGGCAGTGGTCCGTAACGGTGAGTGCTTTAGACCACTCGGGGCTCCGCCAACAGGTATCTGGGTATTCATGTACCCACACGTTGATAATAACCATAGGGTACACATTTACATTACACAAGTCTTCTGCCAATGCTTGTAAAGGCAGCACTCACAATCCTTTTGACTGAGCTGCAAATACATGTACTTTACAGTGCCAAGCAGAAGTCGGCCACTTTCAGTAAATAACTGACCATAATCCTATAGCTTGTTTTCCCATGTGACAGCTCTTTGAGCCGTGAGTGAGTTTTCCCATGTGACAGCTCTTTGAGCCGTGAGTGTGGCAAGTAAGATGGTGGTTATTTGATCTTGCTGCACAACATATGTTCGTTTGAAACCTTGAATAGAAAATTGTAGAATCAAAGTGTTACTCAAGCTCAGTCTCTAAGTAAGCATCTGCATATGACTGAGGCCAAGGAAAGGGAGTCAGATGATATTTATAATGACTAGACCACGATGATTTACTAGGCAATGATAGAGGCTTTCCGATTTTTTTTCTTCAGACAATGAGAATGAATTCTTGGACTTTGTACCAGATGACATTAGGTAGTGATAGTGTGAATAAAAATGTGGACTCAACTTTAAGTTTCTACACATTTAATACAATTTCCCTTTGACTGGGTACCTGGGTATACAATCATTAGGATCGACAGGTACCCAGTATAAGTTTTCTATGTTTTTGACAGCTTTATATATAACACCATTTAAACCAGGGTCTTCTGGAACAATATGAAATATACTTATTTTGAATTCTGGATGCATGAAAATTCAAACAGCTGAGTCCTCAGTACTCTATTTTAAAAAATTTCTCTGAAGTTCCTTAATTTGATCCCTGTATAAAGCCAGTAGCAATCATTTATGGTGCAAGTTATCAAAACAGAGTTTAAGTGATTGCAAAGGGATTAGGTGAAGTTGCAATGGCCAAATCATAGTTGATTAGTAGGTTAAGACACCTGTTATTGGTTGTTGTGCATGATCATTGTTTTGATTAAAACACTAATTACACAAGTGTGCTTTTATAACTAGCTTTGAAAAGCTTCATTCAGCACACTGTCATCCATTGCATTTCAAATCCTTCTTTGATGTTTGGAACACATGCCCTTTATTACATACCTGATTTAGAAAGATAATTAAGCAGGATGAGCTAAATTTAGCTAGAGCAGTAAAAATTTGATTATAGTGATTCTGATATCGAGCTATGATGTTCCATTAACTAATTTTAAGTTTGTTAATGTGGTTGTTAATATATACCCCCTGAAAATAAAATATTATTCTTACCATCCCCATCATCTTCTTTCCAGGAAATCCATCCATCCAGCTCTGTTTGTAGATTCTGAAGAGCTTCATGAACCAGTCCATAGTCAATCTCTTCATCTAAAGGCAGAATG
Organism: Megalonaias nervosa; assembly: GCA_016617855.1. Classification (NCBI taxonomy): domain Eukaryota; kingdom Metazoa; phylum Mollusca; class Bivalvia; order Unionida; family Unionidae; genus Megalonaias; species Megalonaias nervosa. The sequence continues at coordinate 12,553 of JAECUM010037278.1, forward strand.
TCTGTGAAGTCAGACTCCCAAATATTCTTTACCCAATCTGGAAAGCAATTGGCAGATTGTAAACATACCTGCATAATGGAAGCAGTGTTGTGCCTATAGCAAGAGGACATTTTCCCATCCTAAACTGTGTCCCTCAAAATTTTACCAACACCCTTATCTTAAACATGGTAGCAGAAAAATATGCAAAAATGTCCCCAAGACAATCCAACCTAAGCACAACTCTGCATAAAGAGACTAAAAATGGAACACACGGAATGCTGCACAACAATACCTTAAAACTGACCATGAACATAAAAGCTAACCAAATGTGATGGATGGCCAGATCAGACAAACATCATTATGGCTAAGATCATTATGACCCTTGACCCTAAAAGATGTTTGCTGTCATTGACTTTGCCATAGCACTTAATCCCTAATTGCCTGGTGTTACAACTCTTCTATGGTCACAATCTTAAGTAACAAAAAAGAATCAAAACCAAAAAGTTTTATAAAACTTGACAAACAATTTAATTAAATGAAAAGTTTGAGAGCAACTTACAGTATTATGAAGTGAATCTAAGCTAGTCCTTATAAAGGTTTATGAAAGTCCTAAATTAAAGTCCTCCAAGAACCATGAGGTTGTCAAGATGGAGTTGTCCAGAATTCCTTTCAATAATTTAAAACAATTCCAAATATCATTATAGTTCAAATAATGAGCACTTTCTATTTCCACTGAACAGCCCAAACAAATGTTTTTCCTCTTGAATAATATCTAAGTACAACATAAAACACATCCACAGACTTAAAACAATAACACAATAGGTGTGAATGACTCCAAAAATTGGAATGAAACTGAATGCTTAATTTTCTCCTTGAATACACCTTATATTGTGACTGTACAGCATATACTATTGATTTTATGTCAAATTAAGCATATTCACATGACCTCACGCAACCGATGGGAAGCCATTTAATTATTCTCAAAATATCAATATCACGCCAGTCACTGAGAAGCTATGCCAAAGGCGCCATTTCAAACCTTATTATTAAGATTATTATAAATAATCGTCAACACATACATAAACATCTATTTGTTGATCCTATGCAATTTGTGTTCTTAACAGAGCCAGGTCATGTACACAATTTATAACAAACGATATTCTATACAGGTCACAACCATGAATAAAAATTACAAAAATTAAATTAAACCATGTACCAGGAGTCACAAAAAATATAGATACACTTAGCACTGGAACATTATTTTTGTTGTTGTTATTGTTGTTATAGGGTTTAATGCCATTTTCAGCACAAGATAGGCTATACATTGTGGCCAGTATAAATGGTGGAGGAAGAACCTGGGAAAACCCCGAAAAGAACCACCGACCCACAAGAAGCTACTGGCAAGCTTTCTCACATACCCACACAGGCCCAGTCCGAGACTTGAACCCATGCAGACAGGGGTGAGATGGCAGTGATCCGTTAACAGTAAGAACTTTAGAACACTCGGCAACTCGGGGCCCCGAGTTTTGATAGTCTCATTAGTGGTCTTAAGGACACTGAAAAACTTAATTACTATAAATTACAGCAGTGGAATTAAACTTATAATCTGAAAGAAAAGGACATCATCATTTTCCTTAATCAACATCTCCACATTTACACCAAATGTTTGCAATGAGTAAGTTAATTACCACAATGGAGTTAAACCTGTTAGCTCACAAATGTGTGGAATGGAACATTACTATAATCTACTGCTGAAACTTATGAATCATTGCAAAGTAATTAATCTTTTTTTAAAATGATAACTCCCAAAACTGAGTACTCATGAACGTGTAATTTTAAAACAAACCACAAAATTTGATAACCATAAATATAAAGCAAATTTTTCAATTCTATTCAGTTTCACATTAGCAATGTGTGTACATTATTACAACTTATTTAAAAAAATGATAAGTTTTTTAGTAGGCAAATTAAAACAAACTTGTAATATGCCCACAGGCCAGTCGTAGCCAAAATGCAGCAAAATGTTGGCAGAATTGAACTATAATTTTAAACTATTGACAGTACTGTTTTCACCCCAGAATGTTGTTGTTGTTGTTGTTGTAGGGCTTAACGCCATTTTTCAGCACACGATAGGCTATACATGGCGGCCAGTATTAATGGTCGAGGAAGAAACTGGGAAATCCCTGGAAAGAACCACTGACCCACGAGAAGCTACTGGCAAGCTTTCTCACATATCCACATTCGCCGAATCCAAGACTCAAACCCACACAGATAGAGGTGAGATGGCAGTGATCTGTAACAGACAGCGCTTTAGACCACTCGGCCACTCGGGGCCCCCTCACCCCAGAATGTGAATTTTTCTAACACTCTAATGAATTACAACAACAATAACGACAACTCTACCTTTCAACTAATAAATACAATAATATTGTAAAACTTGTCTTGCCAACACAAAGCAGTCTCAAGATAGGTCGTATCTTATAACAGGTTTGTGCAAGAGACCAGTTCCAAGGTTGAAATTCAATAAGGAAATAATCCACATTCACTATGTCTTTATTCATAACTATGGTCAAAATATTGCATTCATTCATCTAAAATTAACTTTATATAGCAATATAGAGATACATCAACATCTATCATAAAACATTTACTTTAATATTTGAAGATCACATGAACATAATAGCATATGATTTGTAAAATTAACCATGTTGATATTATTTATCATGTCCACAAGTTAATTTCACTTCTTTCAATTGCATTAATTCTTTCCTCCAGTGTTTTTCTCTTTTTTGCTTCAGATTCTACAACTGTTATCAAGGTATTAACATTATTAGTGAACACTTGTAATAACAACTGTAGCGGTTTTGCTTAGGCTTTAGGTAAGCATGAGAGAGAGAGAGAGAGAGAGAGAGAGACAGAGAGAGACAGAGAGAGAACTGACAAAGGCTTAGTTCACAGATGACATAGATGGATTAACTCTATAAACAAAGGATGTAACTGACTCCACTAAGGTGAACAGATGATGGATTGGTGTCTGGGTAGTACTCACTGTAACAAAACCTCCACCCCAAAAAAAACAACAAGAAACGGCAAAACCCTTAAAGAATAACAATCAAATCTGGAAAATGATTATAGATACTAGCATTACAGACAAAGACAGAGACCTCAGTCACCCAAGGCATTATGAATTAACTTCAAAGCCAAACAATGCACTCAACCTTCTCTGAACAACTTTAGAATAAAATCTCGTTTCGTTAGTACCATCAAAGTTTACTCAGGCAAGTTAAGAGTTTTACTTTTTTAAAAGGTCATTTTATGTTGTCATGAAGTTTTATCATATTTTATTAATAAAGCTTTGGACTCCTGTGCTGAAACAATACACATGAATAAATAATGCATACAGATTGTACTACAAGCAAAGTCTGGTTTATCTGTAGTCCTACAATGCAAGCTGTCTAACCTAATATTTATGTTATTTGGGTTGATGTCTTACTGCCTAAATAAATACCACATGCTACATATTTATTTAGGCAGTAAAATCTTGACCCAAACAAAAATATCAGGGTAGACGTTCAGTCCTACAAATGTAAGATGCCTCACTTGATATTATGTTGTTAGTGCAACTAACAACATAAATATCAAGTAAGGCATCTTACATTGTAGGACTAAGTAGACATCTTATATTGTTGGACTGGGTTATCTGCACTGATGACTAGTCTCTACTGAAACCCACTGGCTATGTTTTATTTGATTGTATTGCTTCTGGTGGCAAGACTAAACAACAACAAAAAATTATAAAATAAAACCAAAAAAAACCTGGATACCAGTTAGGCCTAGAAACCAGGGGCATCGCTTGATGGCGCTGGTGATCAATATTAACATTTTCTCAAAATCACAATCTCATTACCCCTGGTACTTTCTCCACTTTCATACATAACAAGCCAACATTATTAGATCCGAATATATTCATGGTTGAAAGGTCAAATGTCTGTATTTAGCGTATATGACATTAGGCCTTTTGTACAACATATTCGGTGGAAATAAACAAGAACATAATTTTTCAAAACACGGTTAAGCTAAATAAATGAATATATATGCTGACCTTCAGCTAATTTTAAATACTTTGGAGATCATTTTATGAAAATAATGCTACAAACTGAGAGAATATTTGTGTAAAACTCTGAATTACATCTTTTATCAAGGTCACACATGCCAGTAAGAACAGTAACTCTTCCCTGCACATGTGTACATTAAAATTTTAATCAGTATCAACAATACGAATTAAACCGAGTTCAAAAGCAAAACGCACACTAAACTGTCATTTTATGAAAAGCGGACATTTATACCAAGGAATCAGATTATACAAACGTGTTGTCATTCATTAAATACTATATATTACAAAATTTTAGTACAAGTTTTGCAGTGTAATGTATTTTTGAGGTTAGACTTGGACGATTGATGGATGATACTGATATTAAATTGTGATGGTTATTATGATATGTTTGTGATTGTGATCAGCTAGATATTATAACTGTCAATTCTTATCTTGAGACATTAGTACTTAAATTAAAATACATGTTTCGTATTGGTGAAAAGGAGGTAAAATTTAAACTATTCTGAATAATTTTGAAGCAAAGAAAACCCAATTTGTGTCATTCTTTGTGAATATCAGTCTAAATGAATATTATCATTATAAAGAACAGAAAATCGATCAACACCATTTCTCTATTCAAAAAAGCAAAACAAAACATAATCATGAATATTTTTTTGACAATAAATTCAGTGGCAGTTCCTTCTCTCACATTTCACACTTTAATACTACGTCATGAACTGTATAATATTGCTCAAAATTGGTCAGCATTATTAAGAGTTATTAAGAAAATATTTCAAACTGGGGATATCCAAAATTTAATGTTGCAACATCCACAATTTACATCATAAAAATATAATTTACTATAGTGAAAATTTATCTGAGAACCTGTACAACATGATCGCTGAATGAGAAATGTTTCTATCTTATCATAATTAAATTCTAAAAAGGCAATTTTGGTTTACTAAATTGTAATTTCAGATCAATGCATACATATACAAGAACACAGTAATGTATATATACTATTGATTTTAAGAGTAACATATAATTTCAACATGTGTACGACTTGTCATTATGGTATTGCATCCAAATATTGGGGGAGGGGCTTAGAAAACAGGTAAAAAAGGGCTTCAGAAGTACCTGAAACAGATAAAAAGTGAATTTATTCTTGAAGCTGAATGTTCACAAAACATTTTTATTTAACCATATGTAAGAAATATGCAAACGGCTTGAAATAACATGTGGTCAAGATTTTGCAAAAATGACGCAATACCAATACTAAAAATGGTGAACGGTGCGTGTCTGAATGCTTACTGTGAATTCATTTAAAAAGATATGATGAAGATGAGTGCATGTTTGAACTCAGCACATCCTAATTATGTAGAAAACATTCAGTTTTTATTTATTGTCAATTTCTAAAAAAATATATATATATATATATGTTGCTATTAGGCCCTTCCGATTACAAAATTAGAGACACGTAGAGGTGCGAATCTCACTATATTAATCTGACGTTCTATTTTTATAGTGAGCGAAGGATTAAAGAATTTTTAAAATTATCCACATAAATGCTCAAACCCAGACTGTGCATTTATCAGGGTGCATTTTGCATCCATTTCCATGTTAAGAATTCGGCAATGCATTTCTTGGTTTCACTGACACGACATTACCTTTGGAGGTCTACCTCAACCTATACTTTAAAATATTACTTCATCTGATAAGAATGTTTGCAATCAAATCATAAGTAGTTGTACTACTCATACAAAAAGCCTACCCTCCCGTAACTGTTCTAATGGAAGCAGGTTTAGAATCTGGATTGTATTGGCGACATCAGCCATTTTAATTTTTCCGCCAAAACTCACGTTTTATGGTTAAGTGGTTGCTAAAGAGACGCAGGTTGCTGTTCCGGATTACGACAGTTAGCTGGAATGTTTGGTTGATTTTGTGTGTTGCCTTACGGAATAGCAATTCAAGTAGGTTATTTAATACCGAGGAGTAAAGTTCTATTAACTGCACGTTAATTAAGGCTTATTTTATACTGTAATCATCAGTGATTCATTTCAAACATTACTTAAGCTTCATTTGCAATTAAAAGAAATTCTTACAATAATGTGTGTGTGTGTGATGGCTGAGAAAAACATGGGGCTAATGCTTTCTTCTGCAAAGTTATATTTAATTTTGGCTGGAAACAAAAGTTTATTGATGCAAAAAATGTTGTGTAACATTTCATACAGCAGTCTAGAGTAAAAGATAACCACATTTCATCTCCTTACCCAACAAAGACCTTTTTTTAAAGTTTCAAAAGTGAAAAGTTGCTTTAGAAAGCATGATATTAACATAGGACAGGTTCTAAAGTAGTATTATGATGGCACTTTAGACCCTAACTAGAATCCTTTGTTAAAAAGGGTCTGTGGGTTATAGCCTCAAAAGGGGGTTTAACATGGGAATGCACTCTAACCTTTAATGGGAATTTAGCAATACAATGGCACTCTTGAACCAAATGGGATTCTAACATGGGAACAGTACTTTTGGATTGACAAACAGGAATCCTATGTTAAAAAGGATCTGTGAATCATAGACTCACATGTGAAATTAACATTAGGCATCCCTCTTTGTGGGGAAATGTAATGTTAAAAATGTCCATAGATTTAACATTATGGGTCTATATGTAGACAAGGGAAACCATACCACTATTAACGTCCATGGGTTTAACATGATTGGCATGTTTGGTGAGAAGGAAGAATGTAATATTAAATATGTAGAAAGATTTAACATATACTTTTTATTTTATAGCACCCCTAGATTTAACATGTGTGGGTCTCTACAGCCTCTAAAGAAAAATGTAATGTTAAAACTAGGCCTACTATCTAAGATGCCATGAGTCGTGACCAGCTACCACTCACCTACCGACTATACAAGGTACGATGTGAAAGAAAGGGTTTCAAATAGAATTTTCCTCCCTTTTATAAATAAAATTACCATCCTTATTCCCCTACTACCCTATGATCCATATGCTTTGACAATGAGAGAGACAGAGGCAGAGTAAAATGGATACAAAATGAGTTAACACTATTTTTTCTAAATCAAACTCAATTATAAGCTCCACAGGCTCAAATATTAACTAATAAATGAAGATAAAGGATTAGGGCAGGTCCCTGGTCTACAATCATAATTCCTACAGTTCAATCATATGAGCTAAAGAAAAGGAAAATGATTATCTGTCAATAGACATCGGACAGAATGGAAAAAGAATAAACATGCACACTTAAGAATAGAAAAGTGACTTACTGTTATAATCCAAAACATTTTAAAAATCCTGTATTAAGTCCAAGAGGGGGAGTTTTAGAAATTTGGGCTATCCTAAATTTCAGATTCTCTTTAACCTTTGCTATATATGTTTCTGGCAGCAAGTTATATTTCAAACATATATAGTATCAAGTCAGGCAAAGTTTCTTTCATCAATTGTGCCAAATGTTGCAGTTTGCCAACCCTATCACATAGCTATTACCAATTAACTTGCAGATACTTTTGTTATGAAAAATGGATTTTTTTCTTCATTCATGCATCATGCATTTTGTTACAACTTTGGCCAAACCTAGATTTTGTACACTGCAAAATAGACAGATTAAATATTGCGGTTATATATTATAATTAGGTGATTAAAACAGCTGTCCTATTTGTTTGCTTGAAAGTTTTTGCCAAATCCTCAATTTTATTAGTACAAACTGTTTCCTGAACATCCGAAATTTTATTTGATGAAAACTTTAAAATGGTTACATCAGAAGAAGTCAGAATTTGGTTTGTATGAACCTCAAGTAAAATCTAGAATTTCAGATGATTCTGATTAACTATATTACCAATTCACTGGCCAAAAATGTTCTACCAAAAATATTTAATGTCAAGTAAGGCACATTTGGTTCTTTAGTTTGTTTGTTACAAATATTTCAGGTTTTCTATCATTGATTTAAGACACAGATAAACTTCCTCTGTTTGATTGTTAAACATATTTTAAGAAAATCTGTTGTAATGCTTATTCTTTTATAAGGCAGATTTGATTCTTATGTTAGTTTGTCCAAAAAATTGAAGATTTTTCAATCCTTGATTTAGGACATGTTTACTGACCTTTGCTTACCCAAAATAAATTCTTAGGTATGATTCTATTCTATACTTGTATACGTGCAATCTATGGCCTATGACCTGGTTTTATCAGCCTATTATATCATTCATTGTGTCCTTAAAAATAGTTTATCTGGACTATGCCCTGGAAGAAGCTTAACATGTCAGCTATAAACTGAAATTAGATTTTTAATCATGTTAGAACTTGTTCACCTTTCAACCTTATTAGTCAATGGTGAAAAATCCTCTCACAAATATCTTCAATTTATTGTCATTTAAACAAAAACAAAACATTATCCAGCAGTGAAAATCCTCTAATTAATAGTGAAAATTTCATATTTTATTTCTCAACCTTTTCAACCTTTTCCATTGGTGAAGAGTCCTCTGCTTTATGCATACCTGCCATAACATGATATGTCACATGAAAAACATGATTTTGGATATCCGACCACCCAATATGGTCATGTTTTGAAAAACACAATTTTCAGGACTCTTAGCCACAAAGTTTTGTTAGCAACAATCATTCTCCCCTATATTTCTTGACCACTCTGATACACGCCTGTAATCTGCAGTATATGTATGAACAGCAAACAGTCCCACTCAAGGATCATCTAAACCTATCCTCAGGGCATGCAGCTGATATAAGGCAATTCAAAGTTAAGTTGGTCAGATAAACAACCATCTTTAAGTGATGAAATAATTTCCTGACAATAGCTAGGGTGATTTGTCATGTCAAATTCTGATCTGGGAGAGTCCATTTAGCTAATTTTCATAGGTAAAGTCAACACAGTAGAACAACCCCAATTCATCTGAAATTAAGTATATCAAAGAGATGTTCTGAAGAGCAGATATTATTACACGTCACTAAATTGAATGAGAATGTTGAGGCAAAGTTTAATAAAGTTTGTGATCAGCGGCAATGATTCTCTTAGGTCAGATTTTTACTTCATATATAAAATGTAAAACATGATTATTTCACTTGTTGGAATAGTGTTCAAGTGTGATTAATTTTTTAAGTGTGTGTGTTCTGGAAGCAATATGCTATCAGCAAAGTTCAGCAAAAATAAATTTGACAACTTCAGGTTGACAGAATTTCACTCTGTCAAGCACAGCAACAAGGAGGAGTATTTAATTCTTTACACATACTGCAAACATCGTATCAACATGAAGTTTATGACTTCCTTCGAAATAGGAGCAAAACCTGTATGTAGCATATTTGACATGCAGAATTGAATATTCTTCTTATTATTCGTATCTTAATTTCATTAAAATAAAAACTATTAAATAACCCATGTTTTTCAGAGTGATTTTAGCCATTAAACAGCTTGACTGAAGGACAATAATAAGACCACACTTATGTTTGCACAGTTGATTTGTGATGATAATGCATTAACACTTGTATTGCACAGAGGCATTTATTACTGCCGTATTACCTGTAAGGCCTCCATTAAACTTAAAAAATTCTCCCCTTCCCCCAATGAAATGTTAAGTCCTAAATGTGATATATATTAATTTTTCTACAGACAAGCATTATCACTTGATCAGACTGCGTCAGAATCATTTATGACAATGTTACCATTATGGTAGTCAAGAACAAATCCATTCTAACCAGGATTCACTCAAAGAATCCAGCAGAGAAGTTTGGACAATAGTACCATCCAGTCTCTAGTGAGTGCAAAGATGATCACTAATGACATTTACATTACCTTTAAACCAACCCACTGACCTACTGAAAGCAGCAAATTAAGCATATATTTTGCTATTCAGTAGATTCTAAAGACAAAAACTTAATTTGTTTTTATTTAATGTCATAGTGGTTGTGATTATGTGAGTTTTTGCACATGAGTATGTGTATTGTTAAAGATATCTATATCATCTATTTAATTCATAATATAGTTTCTATTTTAATCATTTGAGTTTATGATATTTATATTTTAATTCTTTAATTCAATGGCTGGAAGCACAATAGTGAAGTACATATACACTATGTTGTGGGAAGCTCATTTATAAGCCAAAGCTGATCACTAAGGTCAAATCAACAACTTTGTCAGTCAAGCATACCACGCATTTATTTGAATGGGAGGTCACGAAAGATCATGTGAAACTAGGAGTACATTTGCTCTTTTAGAGATATCATGATAGTTGTTGATTGGTTCAAGAAGATCAGAACATGACTGTCTGAGTTATTTTGAAATAATAAGATTTAATTGTTGAAGAATCTTAGTGAATCAGATTCTGTTGATTTGGTGTGTATATTGAGACTATATAATGAAAATACATGCATCACATATTCTATGCTTCAATCTATGCCAACTCTGTAAGAGTTGTTGAGAAGAAATAGTGACTTATTTATAATATTTGTTCACTGGATTATACAGAGTGGAAGATATTTCATTTAAACTGTCAGTATTTATTAAATTATGTGACTTTATTCAAGGAGTTGAATATTTAAATAATTCTATTGGATTATGTGAAATTTTCAATGACTTCATTGATATTCTACATTCATGGGATTACACTGAAGTAAAAACATTTGGATTTAGATCTGTGATTCTTCAGTGGTGTTAGCACAGTAGCACATAAGTACATTGGAACCTTCATTTGGAATACCTTTGGACAGTTTCTGGATTACATGTAGTCAGAATTTTATAGTACAATTTATAATAACATTCTAGGAATTCATACACTGTAAGTTATTTTTAATTCTTTGACTTTATTTGAGTTTATATTTGAATAAATTTATATTTTTGAAAATGTAATGCTTGTTGGGTTTACCTTGTCTTCTTACTTAAGCCCCCAGACATAACAGTATGGCATTGATATTCTGCAGTGCTAAGTCAACCAACTATATATTTCTTTCAAAGTGTATTAAATACTTTGAAATACTCCCTGCCAAAACCCAATTGTTTTATTCAGATTTTAATTTCAAATCAATCATTTTCTATAGGCTTATGTGAAAAGATAACTTATTCTCAATTGTACAACATGACATTTTTGGGTTATGTGCACTGATCCCTCTTGGGACCTCGAAACATACTTTTTAAGTTTCTAAAAAAAGTGTCTGGGAATATGGCAGGTATATTTATTGATTGAAATTTTTTATAATTTATTGCATTGGAGCTCCTAGAAAATTAGAACTTATAAAATGTTAAACCTTTAAACCTTATTTTCTAGAAGCTGACAAAGAAATTATTTTAGACATTAATTTATTGTACATTTTGTTTGTTTAAGTGAATAAATCTGAACTTTTCTTTCACCTGTACACTGAACAGTTCTTTCTTAATTTGGCATCCTAATTTTCCTATACCATTCCAAATTTGGCTTATTTACAGACTTTGTACATCTCATCCATCCATCTTTTCTTTTCTCAAATTTCTATACCTGGTACATATTTTTTTCATTGCTCTTTCCATAAGCTATTTTCACATTTTTATGCAATGGTTTGAGTATGATATCTGCCTGTTGATGCATGCAAGTGTTTTTTTTAAATTTCTTCAATATCTCATAAATTAGGAGCTCACTAATTCTCACTAAAAGTAACTGAAGGTGACTTTTGGTTACTTATCCACTATATAAACAGTCAGTTAGGATGACAAATAGTGTCCTTAATTACATCATTCAACAATGGATATGCAAATCTAATGCAGCATTTTAAAAACAAACATTTTAGTAATGTAAGTGAATTTAGCACACTAAAATGAGAATCAAACTGCCAATTTTACAGTTTGGCAAGAGCTTAAATCAAAAATATTGTAGAAGAAAGCATAAATGTCTTCAATTTGTTTGCATGTCAAATTAAGTGAACTTTTGAAGAGAAAAATTCAGCAATTTAACAACCTGGATGAATTGAAGAAATTTTGGGTAGATTTTTTTCGTACAAGATATAAAGGTTGAGGAGACTAAAGAAATAGATATGCTGCTTTCAGCGGATCTTACTCCATCAATGAGGGCCTTGAACAGATGGAAAATAACTTGGAAAAGCAAGAGACAGAAAAAGGTATTATTGTGATCACATTATGTCAGTTTCAAATTTTTGTTTTCACAACAAGAGTACCATGAACAGCCTGCCCCATGTTTAATCATCCTCTCCATGGATAACTGATATTTTTGCACATGAACTAATTTTTTTCAGAGTGACCTTGACCTCTGCCCTTTTGACCTCCAGATTTGTAAACTTTATCCGTACAATATGTGCAAGCCATCTACAAAGTTCGAGCCAGGTGTGTGACATAAAGCTAGTGTGCTGAAACCATTTTTATTCTTTCAGTGATCTTGACTTTTGCTCTTGTGACCCCAAAGTCATAGATATCTTCCTTACCCAGATGGCAAGCCACAGTTTGGTTGAGGAATATCATGTAAAACTAATGTTTTTATTGTGTACATTTTAATTTCAATCATGCAGACCTTGACCTTTGACCTTTTGTCTCCAAGCTAAATAGCATTCTTCTCTACACTGATTACAAGGCATCCACCAAGTTCAGTAACCAAGGATGATAGAAAGCTAGTTACTGTGTGGAAACCATTTTGTCTTCAACCAGTAAGAGTGATGTTGATTTTTATATGCTTAATCCCAAAATCATTATTGTTCTTCTTAACCTTAAGTGCAAGCCATGCACAGAATTTGGTAACTGTTGAAGGTGGAAAACTTGAGTTATTGTGCACAATGATCTTGACATTAACCTTTTGGTCTAAAAACCAAAAGAGTTTTTGCTAACCTCAGGTGCTAGCTATCCACAAAAAATGGTAACTGATAATGTTGGAGAATTCTAATTCTTGTGCAGAAATTTCTTTCCATTGTTTTAATCATAGCAAACATGAACTTTGACCTTTCAAGCCCAAAATTGATCAAGTTCTTCCTTGCCACTGAGGCAAGGCATCCCAGAATGTTTGGTAATTGTAAATGGTGAACAAATACACTTATTGTGCACTCTGCGATATGGTTGGCATAAAAAGTTAGGCATCGCCAAAACAACATGTTGCACAATCACTGGAACTCATTGACAGACCTGATGACAAATGCAAGAAATGAAAGAGCCTTTGGTATGTAGACAAATTGCATATCATATATTTACATATCTGAAATGTTGTAATTACATCTATTTATTCTTGTGCTTTTTCAATGCTCTTCTGTTTTTAAAACATTCTGTAACAAATGCAATTTTTAATGCCTTGAAGAATGTGTGTAACTTTAATCCTCTTAAGAATTTTTACTCTAACAGTTTTGATTATGTTGTTATGACACCAACCGTAACAAATATAAATTTGTATAAACTGCTGTTAATGATGTATATTGCTTTTTTTAAATCTATCCATTCTGTGCTTCTGATACAAGCTGATTTTCTATCTGCTATTTAATTGTAAAATTAATCCACTGTCTGTTATCATTTTGGTCTGCTTTCTCCATTATGGTCCTATTTCTGGTTTTTAGTTCTTCTCATACAAACTGTCAATAAATCCCTAAAAAGTGTTCTGATAATTTGCTTCAGGACTGTTAATAGTTTCATTATTTATTGTAGTATAGAAAATGAGTTGTTACTGGAACACTTGATATAACAAGTATTTTCTTTTTCTTTCATAGTGGTTTATTGAAATTCTGTAATAACAGCAATGAAACAGCAGAACATAACAGCAAAACCAGATAACAATTTAATTTAAGTAGCTTTGTATAAAAGAAGACCTCCCCCCCAAAGGGCACATTATAAGTTTTTTCCAGTCTGTGATGCAGAATGAATTGTGGGAAACCATTTTCCTTCTTTTAGTCACATTGACCTTTGAAGTTTGAACCTCAAAATCATAGTTTTTTTACTCATCTAAGTGCAAGCAAACCACAAAATTTGGCTCAGGTATGTGATGTAAAACTTCTGTTATTGTGCATAAACCATTTTTCTTCTTTCAGTCACTGACCATGACCTGTGACATTTTGCACTCAGATCAATAGGCTTCTTCCTTTCTCCAAGTGCAAGCCCTCCGCAAAATCTGTCCAAATCTGTGATGTGGAACTAATGTTACTGTGTGGAAACAATGTTTCTTCTTTAAGTCACAGTGACTTTGACTTGGTTCTTACTTGCTCCTAGTGCAAGCCATCTACAAAGTCTTGTAACTGTAGATTGTTAAGAACTTGTGTTATGGTGCTGAAACAAAATTTTTAACAGACAGACAGATGGATGAACTGACAGAAAACATTAAATAAATATACTCCATTTTATGGCAGGAATATATACACTTATTTAGTCCCTTCCCTTCCAGAAGGTATAAATCAACCAACAGCAGGAAGGCAGAAGACAATAACTCAACATGAACTGTAGGCAAACTGTCATTTGAACAACAGATGTGAACAGAAAAATGTTGAGATCAAGGCCTCACAATTGCAGGATTGAGCCTCAGATAAAATCTGGGGAGCCATACTGCTAACTACAACTCTGTGAATATTCCAAAATGACAGTAAAATTTGGTAAATGATTCCAGTGCTACCCAAGTTTCAAAAAATCACAGACGTTTAATAAAATATTTAAATGGCTTTATCTGCCAAACTATTGAATAGAATTTGACCAAAACAGATAGCAACCTGTGCATGCCAGTTTGCTCTAAAAGAAACGCATCTACCTCTGCATTGCAGTTTATATATTATGTTGAATGATTATTGTATAGCTGAGGTTCCCTTCCTCTGTTTAGTGATGGAGGGGACTTTTGAGTTGCCAGATCCAGGCAATGTGGTATCTGGGTCTGGTTTGGTGATATTTCTTTATCAAATCCAATAAAAATACCTTGCTTTAGTCATTTATTTGTTATTACCATTTTCAGTCATTTATTTATTTATTACCACCAATTTGGCTACTCATTGCAACCATTACATCCTTTGTGAACTCCACCTGGAAAATGGTAGACAGTGTTCACTATTTTGTACATGAAAGTGCTCAAAAGATCAGTGAAACAAAGGTCCAAGTGTGCCCAAGATGACACACCAACCTAGTTGACAATTACCAAATAAAAAAAATGGCTGACAATTACCAAACAGAAAAAATGGCTGACAATTACCAAATAGAAAAAATGGCTGACAATTACCAAATAGAAAAAATGTAGAGCAGTTGATAAAAAACAATTTGGGTCAGTAGGATCCTTTCTATTGAAATCTCCTTTAATGTTGTTGATTGTATATTTTTGAAAATAATAGTTTAAACTTTTCTCAGGTTTTTGTATCTCCATCCCTACTATCAAATATTGAAAGGTCCCTATTTCATGATGCTTTGTGTCAAAGTTGGTTAAATTCTGTTCCGATGCTTTTTTGTTTTGTTTTTTTTCAAACAAGTTGTGTCGATGTTTTCTGCTTTAAGTAACCACTTTCATATTTCATGGTGGAGCAGAATCATTTGTATAAATCTTAAAGATATTCAAGCCAGGACACTTTCTGTGAAATTTGATCCAAGTCTGTCAAGCCTTTACTTAAAATTTACTGCAAATTTTACTTACCCATTACTTAAAATTTACTTCAAATTGTATTTCAAGTTTTCTACTCTGAGTAACAACAGACTTGTTTAGTGGCTGACTGGCATCATTTGCATGAATTTAAAAGCACTTCATTCCAGAACGTTTTCTGTAAATTTGGTCAAATTCTATCAAGTGATTTCTGTGAAGTCGTTTTCTATTGTTAGCAACAGTGGAAATATCTGACATTAGACTGGCATCATTTACAAATATTTGAAAGGTTTGGATGCTTTTTATCAGTTTACTAAAATTATATTCAGTATTTTGGGAGAAATAATTTAAAGGTTTTTGTATTTTATGGATTGGTGGCCATATTTGTTCATGGATCAGTATCACGTGTATAAATCTGAAAGCCTACTAATACAGGATGCTTTGTGTCAAATTTGATCAAAATTTTGTTGAGAATTTTTTAGTGCAAGTCGGTATTAGGTTTTTCTATTTTTAATAACATGGCATCATTTTTTAGTGGCTTGGCCTCATTTTTGTAAAAATTTGAAAGGACTTCTTGCTGTGATGCTTCCTGTCAAGTTTTGGTCAAATTCTATTCAGCAGTTTGGCCAAAGCTGTTTCAAGGTTTTCTATTTTTAAAAATTGTGGCCATATTGGATGGCAGATTGGCATTGTGTTTATCACACTGTTTGGTCACCTAAGTGGTTAGAGCATCTGCCTCAGATGCTGGAGGTTGCTAGTTCGAACCCAGGTCGAGTCATATAATGGTATAAAAATGGTACTAGCAGCTTGACACTCAGCATCAAAAGGTTAGTGTTAGGACTGGTCAGTCAGGATAATGTGGCTGAGTGGGACATGATGCTACATATCAGTGGCATGATGTCCCAGTTCTAGACATCACTATAAATTGCCACACTGCAGACATCATAGCAATATGACAAAAACTGTTAATGCTATGTTAAAAATCACACACACACAAATTTGTTTCCATACAGTAGTTTTGGAGAATAAGTCATTTAAGGGAATTTATATTTTTGCAATGGTGGCCATATTTGAAGGCAGATCAAAATCATTTGTACAAATGAGAAATGTCTTCATGTCAGGATGCTTTAAAATTTGATCAAAATCTGCTCAGCAATGTTAGATAAGTTGTTAAAAGGTTTTCATTTAATTTTAATGGTAGCTATATTTTGATGCCAGATCAGCACCATTTGCATAAATATGAACCCTATCTATAAAACACTATCAAATTTGGTGAAATTCTGTTGAATGTTTTTTTTTAAG
The DNA here is from genome assembly GCA_016617855.1 of Megalonaias nervosa. NCBI lineage: Eukaryota > Metazoa > Mollusca > Bivalvia > Unionida > Unionidae > Megalonaias > Megalonaias nervosa. The sequence continues at coordinate 29,453 of JAECUM010037278.1, forward strand.
AGTTGTCATGATAAGATTTTTATATTTTTAAAAAACTGGCCACATTTGATAGCAGACTGGCATCATTTGTAAAAATCTGAAATGACTTCAGGTCATGATGCTTTCCATCAAATTTGGTCAAATTCTGTTCTGCAGCTTTGGAGATATCATTTGATTTTTTTTATTTTTACTAATGGTGGCCATATCTGATGATGAATAAGCATTATTTGTACAGTCTGAAAAGTCATAATGATTTGTTTCAAAATCTGTTCAGCAGTTTTAGAGATGTAATTTAAAGGTGTTTCTATTTTTAATAACGGCGACCATTATTTAATGGTGGATCCACACTGTTTATATACATCTGAAAGGTCTTGATACCAGGAGCTTTTCTGCCAAATATGATCAAATCTGTTTCAGTGGTTCTGGATAAGGAATTTAAAGGTGTTTCTATTTATAGTAACATCAGCCATATTATAGTGGATTTGCATCATTTGTATAAATTTGAAAGGCCTTTATGCCAGTATGTACTGTGCCAAGTTTGGCTGAAAATGGTTTGGTGGGTACTGAAAAAAACGCTGAAAACAGCAACTGTTTATGGACAGGTTTTATAGTTTTGGTAATGGTGGCCATATTTGATGTTCGATCAGCATCATATGCAAAAACTTCGAAGGTCTTCTGCCAGGATGATTTCTGTTAAATTTGATCAAATTCTGTTCAGTGCCTCATGATGAGAAGTTTTTTCAACTTTTTTTTACTAATGTTGGCCATATATGATAGTGTATCGGAATAATTTGTAAATATTTAAAAGCTGTTCATGCCCGGATGTTGTCTGGTAAATTTGGTCAAAATTGGTTCCGTGGTTTTTGAGAAGTTTAAAATAGCAATTATTTAACAGCACAGCTATAAATGTTTGTCATAAAGTACTAAAACTGTTATTTGCATTGCATCATAGCTTTAGATCAAGTTCTATTCAGAGATTTTTGACAAGAAGCTATTTAAAGTGTTTTCCTTTTTTTTAAATATAGTAATGGATTTGGAGAGCAATGGTAGCTTCAGCCATAGCTGGTGTACAACTCTGGTTGTAGCATATGCTACTTAGAAGACCAAAAACTGATTTTTGAAAATTCTCAAAGAAAAAATCTGCAAAACCCTCCAACGGAATATCATAATGTGATAACAAAATTATTTAAAAAATGGCATTAAGATACGAGTTATATTGGCATATATGGACAAAGAGACAGACAGACAAACAGACAGGCAGGGTGCTATCATATCTTGAGAAGCAGGAACCACAAGAAAAATAGATCAAAACTATTCATGACGAATCTTTGATTGTTTATTTATTTCAATCTATTAGGCATATGCCTCATAATAAAATCATTCACTTTGCAATAAAGCAAATATAAACTGAGTGACAACATGTGGCGGCTACTGAACGTACAAAGCTCTATGTAATATATGAGTTCATAATTACATCTGCTATATATAAACTTGGATACATTAAACAAATACATGAATATTACGTACCAAAGAATTTTTTTTATATCTGTTAACAAATTATTGGCTACATGGTTGGGATTAAAGCAGTGTAACCATCATTTATCATTATGAAAGAATGAAACAAAATCCATGAAATATATGTTGAAAAAGTAAACTGGTACTTCGCCATAAGGCACCATAGTATAGCCTAGTTTTTATTTTAAATGGATACGACCACCGAGTCCATTTCACTAGGTGAAATGTTTTTTTCTTCATTATTTATATGTTTATGTATTTATTTACATTTCTTCTAAGTATATCACTTATCTGAAGTTTCTGGCTTATTTTAAAGCCTTATAATGTGATTTTACATGTAACAGATAGGCAAACAAATAGTATAGCCAGTATAAGGCAACCTTGCCTACAACAAAATGTATGACTTCCCTAAACAGCAATCATACCATGGGAAAAATCCTACAAAACTATCTCCCACCCTTGATGTTGAATTTATCTAATTTACTATAGTCAGATGCAAAATTACTTCCAAAGATAAAGGCACAATAAACAAAGACCTCACTCATAACTGAACTTATCCAACCTACACACTAAGTTTGAGAAATATAGTCTTTAGAGAAGTAACACTCTAAGCAAATTACACAAAAAAATCACCATTATTATGTGCAGATTTCAGTTATCATCAAACCTAAGACCATGATGATATAAGCTAATTTACCAAGTTATAGCTCGATCTGTTTGGAATTTGGTCTCCAGAATGGTAATAAAACCAGCCAATCAGATACAAGAGTACCTCATAAATATGCACCAATTTTTTCTTGCTCAAACCAAATTCATCTAACAGCCTGATAAGAAAGTCTATTTATTAATTCTAATCGAAATGTTATGAAAAACAGTCTATTGTGTAATACAAGCAACCAATCAGAAGGAAGATAACTTCATTAATATGCACAGGTCTTACTCATACTAAATTTCGTCCCAACACCTTGATGATACAAGCCACTACCTAGGCTTGATCAAAATCAGGTTAGAAATACCATCTCAGAAAGAAGCTCAGTCAATCAGATGCAAGATCATTGCATGGATCTTACTCGTGATTGTACTCAACCAAGCTTTTGATAATAGAAGTCTATTTACTAAGTTTGAGCAAACTCAACTCAGAAATACAGTCTCTAGCGTGGTAACTTATTAACATATGTGGATCTTGCTCATTATCAAACTTTTAATAGATCTTGCTGTAACAGGTGATCCAAGTTTTATCAAAATCAAATATGGCTCCCATGAGTGCTAACAATTTCATCAAATCAGAAGCAAGATCTCCCCATTAATATGCATGGATCTAGCTCATTTTCAATTGCATCTAAGATCTTGTTGATATAAGCCTATCATACAAGTTTTATCAAAACTGGATTAGAAATATGGACTCCACAGGGGTAAAAAGTTCAGTAAATCTGATTTAAGATTACCTCATAAATATCCATGCAGTGTCCAAGATTTTGAAGATGTATTCCAAGTTTGATCAAAATCAGATCAAGGATATGGACTCCAGAGTGATAACAAGCAATTATTGACAAATGGATGGCAAAAAATGCATGATATGCATTGCCATACCAGCTTTTTGCAGAGTGAGCTAAAAATAATGATGACTCAATTCATATCCAAGATACATGTGAGATAGATGTCAGAAGATACACTATATTAGAACATTCTGATTTAAATGAAGCAGACTTCAAATTAAAGCCAGTATAACATGCTCTGGGGACCATCTTTAGTATGACATCACTGCTGTTTGTATAATATTTCCATGTTGTGAAAAGGCCTAAAAAGTGAGACTCAAGTGATTTCTTGGCCATATGCAGCAGGTGTTAACTATTCTATAACAAGCATTCCTACAGATCACAAACAAATCTATTCACCAGTTACAATTTTAATGATGTAACTTCATCTAACTAGAGTTGTTTCATGGTAAGACAAGTAAAGAGTGGGACATCTACATAGTTTTCAACAGAAAACATATAATTTCAAATATTTGCAACTTAAGACTTCTTCTTTCCAATATCGATCAAAATCTCACCATAAACAATTCAATTTCAATGCCCTGAACATGGCGTAAACACCAGAGATAACATGAACTGATGTTTAAGATCCAGTCAAATGTCTTCCATTATGTTAAGCTAAAACATTCAATATTGATCTTTTCAACTGATTCACTTGACCCCACTGAAGGTTTGAGTTATCCTGGTTCAACCAACATCAAATCCTGCATCAGTCAATTTGTATTTTGTCAAAAAGGAAAACCCTAGTTTGAAAGTAATAGTTATATTTAGATAATGTGAATAAATCAAGATTCAATAATTACTGTGTGCAGAGCAAGTGAATATTAAACATCAATGCTTCATCTGCAGCACTGAATTTTCTTTTTTAAACCTTCACAACTTTCTCTTTGATGACAAAAATACAAAGAGTAAATTTAAAGACTGAGAGAAATTCCACTACTTTGGATGAATGTGGTTAAAATAATTACACTAGTATTACACTATCTATTTTCAAATATAAATAAATTTTGAAAACAGAGATGCACTAAACATACCAATAAAACATACATAGAGTACTGATAATGGGATTTTCTGAAATATAAATGTTGTGTAGTTTTTATTTTTTCAATAAGCATGGTACCATGTACATACTCATGTATAAATCAGAATGCATATAACACAGACCCAGATCTGCCATCACATAATGTGGAGAACAATTAATTTTCTTTCAATGCCAGAATGATGTCAGTAATGTGTTTAACTCATGTGATGAGGTGATGTAATATGTTTTTGATGACAAGGTGATGTCATGTTTTGCACAAATGAGGACAGTTTGAGTGACTGATTGAGACATGCATCCTGCATCAGCATCTGTTTAATCATGTGATATTTAATGATATTCTTTTAAACTTGCATGCATTGGTATGTCTGAATCTACACTGTCACCAGTTGAGATCACCCTTTACAGGGGTAACTATGGTCACTGGATAGCTATAAAAGATATGATATGTTTGCCCTTTATCAAAAATTCCAAAATAAGTGTCCAACAGGATCAGGGTCTAGTGATTACATTATGAAATTCACTTTTTTGACATTAACATTTTGGTAATTTCTTAAAATACCATGACATATTTTATTGCCAAGATAGTTTTCCTTAATGATTTGCCAAGATATGGTCTTCAACAGATGAGATCAAAACCACGTGTTTTTCAGATTCTGGTTTCTCACCAACATCTATGTGAGAACTTACCACTCTTGTATCTAACTTGTAAAGTCTTTAATGCACACTTTTAGAATTGTTTGATGCTGCTGCTGTCCCTGCCAGAAAAATTTTTACCTTTGGCCCACCTAGCTATCACAGGTGAGACAAAAATGATACATCTGCCACACCATGCTAACACA